>VWPU01018369.1:0-12303 GCA_013398955.1 Callaeas wilsoni | reverse complement strand
GGCCCCCCGGGCCGGCACTTACGCGGAAGAACCCGGCGTCCATCTTGGCTCCTCCGCCTCCTCCCGGCCGCGGCGCGCGCTGCCGTCCCGGCGTGCACCGCGCGCCCCCTCAGCCGTGCCGGGGGGGCGGGGAGAGGGGGTGGAGGGAAGGCGGGAGGAGCGCGAGGCGCTGGGCGGGGCCCCCCGGCGCCTGCTGATTGGTGGAGAGTCGGCGCGCGCGCGGGAGCCGGGCCAATGAGAGAGCGCGGCTGCTCCGGCGCGCGCGGGCGTGAGCGAGTGTGTGAGTGGCGCTCTCGCGAGACGCTGACACCGGCAACCGCTGCGGGGGCAAGGTCTCGCGAGAGCTCCGCTGCCCTCACGGAGCGCTGCGGCCCAGCCGCCTTCCCTGAGGGAGCCGCGGCCGTGAGGGCACCGCCGCTCCAGCCCTCGGGAACGGCCCCTCGGCTCCTTCCCGGCATAACAGGAGTGCCTGGGCGGGAGGCAGGGCTCTGAAGAGGTCACAGAATCCCAGAATAGTTGAGGTTGGAAGGGACCCTGGAGATCACCCGATCCAACCCCCTGTCAAGGCAGGGTCACCTGGAGCAGGTGACACAGGGACACCTCCAGGTGGGTTTGGGATGTCCCCACAGAGGGAGACTCCAGCCCTCCCTGGGCAGCTGTTCCAGGGCTTTGCCACTCTCATGGAAAGAAGTTCTTCCTCATGTTGAGGTGGAGCTCTTGGTTTATTTTCTGACCATGGCTCCTCGTCCTGTCCTTGAACAGAGTCTGGCTCCATCCTCTGACACCCCTTGGAAATATTTTATAGATTGACGGGATCCCCCCTCAGCCTTCCCTTGTCCAGACTGACCAGGCCCGGCTCCCGCAGCGTCTCCTCATGAGGGAGATGCTCCAGGCCCCAAATCATCCTTGTGGCCTTCACTGAAGCCCCTCCAGCAGCTCCTTGTCTTTCTTGTCCTGAGGACAAGTCATGAGCTGTCCACCCCATCCCGCTGCAAACAGACTGGGGTGACTGGTGTAGGTCACTGGTCTGTGTGGCTCCTTATGGGCTGAATTACAGATGTGGTTTTGGGAAATAAATTGCTTATGGGACTCAGGAATAAAACCCAAGGGAAATTATCATATTTTATCTGCTTAGACTTGTAGTGATCTGCATTTTGCACAGCCAGACTTGGGACAGTGCTCAACTCAGCTGCACGACAGCCCTGGCACCTCGGATGAGGGAATTCAGTAAAGGTGACAGCTGAAGTTGGAATTGCTTTGTTTTTGTTGAGAAACACGAGTTCCAAGCCGTGGGAAGGCAGGAGGAACACTAGGTGGAGCCCCGTGCTCTCTGCTGGGATAAGGAGGCTGGAAATAAGGGGAGAAAGCTGAGTTTTGGGGTCACGACTTACCCAGCAGCGAAAAATTAAACATTTTACCGGTGTATTTGGATCAGTAAAATTCCAGCTGGAGGATCTGACCTGCTGAAGATCCTCTAGAACTTTTAAGAGAAAAAAAAACAACCATTGATTCTTGAGAGACAGGGCCAGGTAGAGGGGAGCATTCCCAAATTCTGGGTGTTTGGAAGTGGAACCTGGGGGCCAAGACAGGGCAGGTCGGATCAGGCCTGAAGCAGCTGCTGGTAACAGGGCAGGGAGAGCGGGGGATTGTTCCTGGAAACTCAAATCCACAGCAAATGGCACAATACAGGAGTTTTGTTTCTTGAGAAGCTGATTTTGCTTGCTCAGCACAAGCTCTGGGTTTTGCCTCCAGGAAGGGTTGTGGGGCCTCCCAGGAGGTGCCAACACGAGGTAAATTTTACTGGTATTTGGATTTTTCAGCTGGAGCAGTGCTGGCGTGGTCAAGGCAGCCCGTTCTGCTGCCAGTGATAGTAATTCTGTGAACCTGGAACTGCTTGCGGCAGTTCTGCTTATTCTGCTTGTGAACTTCATTGGCTTGAAATGAAGCAAATGGAAAGTAAACAAAATTTGCTAGAAGTAGGTCTGGCTGGGGATGTTAAAAACAACAACACTAACATGGGCTTATCTTTCCTAAAAATCTTGATTTTGATCCTCTGGAACTGCTCAGAGAACATCCAGAGACAGAAACAGAAAATGAACTCCTTTATATGTTCTTGGAAAAAAATTAGATGTGCATCTGCTGTCCCTTCTGAATTATTAAATCAGTCCTCCCTGCCACAAAAAATAAGTTAGAGAACCAGGACAAGAGAAATATTTACAAGGAGATTCAGAAACTTCACAAACAGCTGTCTCAATATTTGGTTTGGAATCCTGTGCTCCAGTTTCAGACAAAAAAAAAATATTGCAAAGTACTTGAATTTAGTTTCTGCACAATAAAAAATGCCAGTTAGTTAAAGTGATCTGCTCAAGAGATCCAGGCTTATTGGAGAAGATATGAAATATAAAATCTGAGACAATCTGCCAGTCAGTGTGTGACAATGCTGCTCTGTGTTCCCACCCCGTGGGCTGTGAGCGTCCCTGGGAATTCCTTTGTGCCTCTGCTGCACACCCACAGCCCTCACACTCGCAAAACAACCTCGCTTTGGGGCGGTTTTGAGAGTAAAAAATGGCTAAAAATAGTTGGGCTGAACCAGAGAACAAAGCCTTGCAGGGTGAGTGGCACACTGGGGCTGCACAAAGCCTCCCTTGCTCTGTCCAAGCTGAATTTCTTCTATCTCCATGCTTGTTTTTTTCAATTAAAGAACTCAGATTTTGTGCAAGACGAAGTATTCTAACACAGCTCCAGCCATGAACCTGAATTCTTGACAGTGAAACCCCTCAGACACCGAGTTCTTTGGAAATGGAGAGTGACAGAGTTTATAGAAATAGTTTAAAAATACTTAAAAATAAAAAGTAACCTTTCTTTTTCCCTCAACCCATACACATGTGGCATTAGAAACATGAAATATGAGTAACAATAAATACAATTTTGATACCTCCTACTACCCATGATGTATAAAATAAACCACAAACCTGTAACTCATTATGAACTCAGGTCCAACCTGAGTTTGGGGCATGTCCAGATTTTTCCTCCTGTTTATCAGCAGAACAGAGAGAGTTCAAAGTCTCTGAGGAAGCAAAAGCTCCACAAAGCCTGGGCATCTTCTCTTCTTGGTTTATCCAGAGTCTCCAGACCCAGAAGAGGCCTCGCTGCCTTCCTCATGGTTCCTGGACCTCCACCTGTTATTTCAGTCATAGAAAAAGTGTCCAGACCTCTGATTTTTCCTCCCAAAGACAGAAACCAGGATTTACATCAGTTTACAGAGTGAATTACAGCTGGTTGCTGTCCCCAGTGCAGCTCTGCTGAGGAATCCCACGGAATAACAATTCCATCCTTTCTCTGGCAGGGAGGACGAGCGTTCCCGGCTACCGGCTCTGCATGTGGATGTCCACTGGGATGAAGGTCACCGTGGGCTGCTGGGCCGGGCTGTGGCTGGTGTGCCCCAGAGGAGGTGGCACTGCCAGCTTGGAGGCTTTGGGTTCCAGCTCCCGCCGCACCCGCATGCGCCTGGCAAAGGTAGAAGGGCACTTGGCACCTGGGGTGGTCTCTCCTCTCCCAGGGTAAGTTTTGGGCACATTCCCACACAACCCAGTCAAACCAAGCCAGGATTTCATCCCAAAGATTCCAAAAGTCCTCCCAGAGCCTGTGAGCTCTGAGAAGCGAGGAATCGAGCTCCCCCCGGCAGCCTTGCTGCACACTCAGACCTTCCCTGCGTCACCGGGAATCCCTGAAAGGAGCTCCCACCACACATCCTCCAGCAAGGAGCTCTTTGTGCTTCCTAATGATCCCATCACAGGGCACTGACAGGGGGATTCAGGACACTGCGATCAGCACTTTAGATTCTCCCGGAAATTTTCAGCACCAAACCCTGGCATGCTCTGCTAGCTGAGAGCAGGGACTTTGGTTCACCTGGTTTGACGTGGTGACTACAGGACTTGGCCATGTACCTGTTGTATGTTTTCAGGATGAGCAGAACCACTGTAAAAATAATAATCACCCCCACCACGATGGCAGCAACTATTGCTCCAGAACCTGGGAGAGAAGCAGGAAGGGAAAAAAAGCCATATTTACAAAGCTGTCACTGCAGTGTTTGACGTTTGATAAGTTCAAAGTCCACTTTAAAAAAAAAAATCAAAAAAGCCACCACCCCACTCCTTTCCTTACTTTGATAGAGAGTTTGTTCTTGAGACTTTGTGGTCACATTCACTGAGAGCTGAGTGTTATTGGTCAGTGGCGTGGCCGTCGTCATCTTGAGTCGGCTGCAGAGGGGCAAAAGAGGAGTGAATTCCTAAAATATGAACCCAAATTTCACAGTCCTAATTAGGCAACTGCCCTCTAAAGGCTCAGAGCCTGCCAGGTGCAGGCTCACTGAACTGGGGTTCTTCATATTTTCATTGTGGTGGAAACCCGGCCCTGCTGAAGGAATAGAAATTGGTATAATGGAAATTTTGGTAAAATCTTGAGCAATTTGCCTCAAAATATCCACTGGTCAGTGTTAATATGATAAAATAAGATATAAACATAATAATGCATTGTTGCTGTGAGACAAGTTTTGGATAAATTTGTATTTTAAATGCTGTGGGATTTTAGATTTCATCTCTGGTTGAGATTCCGATCACTGAGCAAATGTGTGAAAGATTCTGCACCCAGAATTCAGCAATGTCTTGTGGGAAGGGAAAAACTCATCACAGAAAGGTTTAAAAACTCCATTATAAAATATAATTTAAAGGAACTTCATTCATCTAACATGGAGAAGAAAAAACATTTAACTCCCTGAGCTGAAGCTCCAAAGGTTTCAGGACAAACGCCAGCCCCTGACAGGGATATTGCGGCGTGGCTGTGACAGGAGGCTGTGAGTTCAGCCCAGTGTCAGCTCAGGTCTGTTGCTGGAAGGGGATGAACTTCCAAGGGCACAGCTGAAAACATACCTGTGTTTTGGTAGGTAAAACTGTGGATCTGGAAAGAGCAGCCTGGATGTTTGCTGATTTTGTAAGGCTTTTCCAAGTGTCCCTGGAAACCCGAGCCGTTAAAGGGCTCCTTCAGCCCGAGAGGGTGTGAGCACCACTTCAAAGAGCCCTCTGGAACCAGCTCAGCTCCCAGCCCCAGAGAGCTGGGACACTCCAACTGCCCCTGGAGACGTAAATTATCCTTCAGCACTCCACATGGAACTGAGTTTCCTGCTTCAGATGCTGCCCAGGCAGGACTCTTGTGCTCCACTGGGATATTGCATGGCATGGTGACTTTAATTTTATATGGCATGAGATAAACAATAGCCAGAAATAATTCAGTGGAAATCGGTTGGTAATAAAAATTAATACCAATTAAAAACCTGCAAAGCAGGTCAGTGAGGAATGAGAGGGATCAGGAAGCAGCAGGAGGGAAGTGGTTGGTGTCTGACTGGGATGCAGGATCAGAACTGCCACTCTTCAAATACTTCAATCCCCTCAAGTTAAAAGTTTGGTTTTCTTCTTTTAATCTAAAAACCAAAATAACTCTGGCCCAAGCCTGTAACTGGGTCATTCTCCTGTGAGTGAATGATTCCTTTGTTTAGCCAAGGCCAAGTTCATTCAGCAACATGAGCATCAGCTGAAATATTTCATGTTTAGACTCTGCCCAGCCCTGCTGTCCAGCGCAGGGCTCACACACACCTCAGAGGAGCCTGGGAGGCACCAGGGCTCAGGGACAGCTGCTCCTGTCTCCCCACCCATCCTCCCTTGTGGGTGGAGGCTGTCCCAGTGACAGCAGAGGCTCAAGGGACTCTTCGTGCTGGGAAAAGCTGAGCAAGTGTTCTGACTGTGGGCGTAATTCAGAAAAAGCCACATCCAGCTCTCACCTTGTGGCTCCTGACTAGGACAGTGCGAATGCCAGACCTACAGAAACCTTTTTCTCCTCCTCTGGCTACCAAAATAAAAACCCCAAATAAATAAGGCTGAATATTTTGATATTAAGCCGTGAAATACTCATCCTTCCTACCTTCCCTCTGGGTCAAACCACCTTGGGAATGGGGAGCTGTTTGTGCATGAGTCGCCCAGACCCAAAGAATTTTTATTGTTTAGTGAAACTGCCTGTTTACAAAAGGGATGAATTTACCCAACAGGGTGCTCCAAGCTGAGGTGCCATTTGAAAACTGCGGCAGGTTGGGGTTTTTCTGCTTTGGGTGGCAAGTCAAGAGGTCCAAGGTCTGTGTCTCCAGCCAGGGTGGGAGGTGCCAGTCCTGCTCTTACCTGGAGTCCCAGCTCCATTCCTACCCTGTGAATCACCAGGTTACACCTGACCAAGCCTCTGCTGCGAGAAAGACCCAGCAAAGCCCAGCAAAATCCACGGGAACCTACTGATTTTCAGCCTGGATCCTACTCTGGTTAGAAAACCGTTTGGAGAATCAGGAGTGCTGGATAAAAGCCTTTCAGCAGGGGAGAAGAAGTGGACTTTGATACAGTAATCACAGGGCATTCTTTGTCCATGACACAGGGCTGCACTTCCCCCTGTGCACACACACCTGCCTGGGCTCTCAGAGCCTCTCATTCACCCTCACTCTCCACACTGCTGGTTATTTTTGCATCCCCACGCTATGGAGCTGGAAATGTTTCCATAAAGTTCAGCTTTGGGCACGTTTCCATTTCAAACACCTTGGCAGATACAGGGGATAGGTTGTTCTGGCAAGTGGGAGCAATGCCCCTTTCCTGAAGGCTCCCTGCTGCCCTGCCCTGCTGGATTGCAGCTGAGGGGCCCTGCTGGGCCGGGCTGGGGTTGTTTGTGAGGAGATGGGGATCAGAGCTCACCTGTCAGCAGCACCTGGCAGTTCCAGCAGAGGGGCCACGGGGAACAGAGGGGTTTGTTTGAGGGTTTTTCCGGGATGGCTGGACTTGGAGAGGCAGCTCCTGCCAGGGAAGGCAGGTGCTGGTTAGGAGGACGCACAGATCCAGTGCTTTCACCTAGAAAAGGTGGGGTGTGCGTGGAGCTGGGCTGTTCCTGCCCTCACCTTCCCAGCGCCCCCGGGAACACCGCCAGCGATCGAGGCAAGCTGTGATTTCAGAGAGTAATAAACACACAGCGTCCTTCAGTGAGACCTGGACGTGCCTGGCTTTACCTTGAGAGGCTCCAAAGAGGGAGGAAGGAGGAAAGAGAAGCCCAAGTTCAAAGTGGCCTGAGGCAAACAACCCTTCCTGTGTGAGCTGGGTGTCCCCACGTCAGGGCAGCACCTTTACATAAGCATTTTCTCAGGTTCTGGCAGGAACTGCCCAGGTTGAGCTGCTGTTAAAACACATTAAAAGCAGTTCATTGCCCTGCCAAGGCAGAGACAGTGGCACAAACTGCAGGCAGCTCTGTGCAGTAGCAGCACCAATTAAAAACCCCTCAGTAATTCTACCTGCCTGGCTCAGATGGTGAGAGGGGCCAGAACCCTTCAGCTCCCACAGGTGACGAGAAGTGACAAGAGGAGCCCCAGAAGGAACGCCTGATTTCTAAAGCTGTGCCTGGAAATAGGGACTTGGTAGACTTTTGCCACTGACTCGCCCAGGAGCAGTGTCTAAACCAGACTGTGAACTGCACATTTCCCAATTCTAACTTCTTTTTTTGCCTTAAAATTCTGGGCCACACACACTTCTCCTCCCCCTCTGTGAATGCAGTTATTCATGGGAGCGACAGGAACTCCACCACGTTCAGATGCTAAAACCACTCCAGACCCTTCAGGGTAGGACTGCCCATGCAGGAGATGGAAGAAAACAAGCCAGAGGTATTTTCCCACTGGTTGCAGGCCAGGATCTAAGGCACTCTGGGATCAGGAGACTTGCTTAGACACTTGTGCAATATGCAACAGAACCAGGATTTGAACTTAAAATGGAAAAACCCCCCAAGCACCACCACACTGCTGGAGCTCAGCAGCTCAGAGCTTGCACTGCTCAAACAGATTTTAAAACAAAATTCCCATTTATATGTAACACACAGATGATCTATCAGGTATCAAGAGAGAGCTAGGAACAATTTTGCAGCTTATTCCTGGAAAGAATGCTAGAGGTTTTCTTTTGTTGGCAGCTTTTTTTTTTTGATGATTATTAGAAAGCTCTTATTTTACATTTTTAACTTATGACTGTACACACAGACACTGAATTAGCCGACTCCAAGTGGTGTAACCAAGAGCTGGCAAATAAAAACTCTCACAGGACCCACCTTGTTATAACAAAGAGGAAAAGGTGAAACTGCTTGGTCTTTGGGTTTTTTTGGAGAAAAGATTCCAACAGCACTGAACTGTGGCTCAAGACTTCAAGGAAAATGACACAGACTGAGCCCATGGATTTTCAGGTTCCTGAAGTGCTGTCCAAGACCTGGCCTTGGACACTTCCAGGAATTCCCAGCTGCTCTGGACTCAGCAGGAGCTGGAAGACCATTCCATGCACAAAGAGTTTCACAGGACCATCTCTCTGAGCAGCAGTTCCCACCAGTGCCTGGAAGCACAATTAGCCTGGGATTTGGGAAGGAAAACTGCAGCTGGTGGAGTCCAGGAGTCACCACGGGGAAAGCAAATCCAAATCCAAATGCACTCATATAAAGGTGGTGACTGTTAGAGCAGGTGCAAAGTGTCACAGGAGCCCAAACCCATGACACAATCCAGATTTTTTTGCTTGGAATGAGGTGGCTTTACCCACTGCCTGCTGGTGACGTCCCAGCGTGTTCCTGGGAGGGAGGGCCAGTAATCAGCAGTTAAATATTACCCAGAACAAAAATTGATTCAGAAAGCAGCAAAACGCCTCAAGCACCTGTACAGATCCCAAGGCAGGAGTGGCCCATGGGGGATGGTCAGTGAGACTCAAGGTGACACATTTGAGAAGCCATCAAGGTGTGCACTCAAAGGGAAAGCAGGAAAATGAACCTGAGCTGAGCTCTCCGAGCCTGGCGGGGGTCAGGGGTGTTGTGCCACACTCCCCTCAAATCGCAGCAGTTTATCTCTGCTGTTCCAGGAAGTCCCAGAGAAGTCTGTGGTGGTGACAAATTCAACGGATCTGGACAAATAAACCCCAGAAAAGCAGCTCGTCTGTGAGAATGTTCTGCTTCTGTTCCTGCAGCGGAAAGCCAACCCTATTTTGAGCACGTAATGATCCAGAAAAGGCTCTGTCACTGCTTTGGGAAACTCCCTGCAGCTTTTCACATTGTTAGAGGAGAGGGTTTAAAAAATCCCACTGCAGACTCAGCAATGTCTTTGCAGAAATGATTTCCAGGCTCTCACCTCCCTGGATCTGCCATTTACCCAAGGGCTGGAGCAGTCAGGAGCTTGCAGTGCTGTAGAAATCCTCTCTCACCTGGGTTTGCCATCATTTGCTTCCCTCCAGGCACAACCCATAAATGCTCCAAAGCAGGAGAGAGGGGTTAGGACTGAATTTGGAGCTCACACTCCCAGCTCCCAGTTTTTCCTGCTCTCCATATGGATCAGCACATGAGAACCCCAGGGGTGCTCGTTTTCCTTCCTAAAGACAGAATCATCAAGGTCAAGCCTTGTGATGCTTCCATGACAGACTGATATAAATAGGAAACTTTGCCTTTCCAAGGAATTTGGGTTCCTGCAGAAGTACAGAATGCTTTGGATGGGGACAGAGGATGGTGGGCAGCCCCATGCATGGGCTCCTTCCCCCTCCTCAGCCTGAGCATGGCCAAATCCCACCCCAAAGCACCTCCCAGCAAGGCCACAGCTGGGTGTTCGAGCGCTGGTGTTACATGGGATCAGTCCGGGGGTGTGTTTGCTCCAGGGGGGCTCCATCCAGCTGGGAGGCTCTGATCAAGGCACAGCCCCTTCCCTGTGCCCCTTCCTACTTGGAGCACCTGCACCATCAACTCACAGCTGGGCACAGGGACCCCCACTCCCAGCAGCTGACACTCCGAGGCCTCTGCAATCAGTCCATCACTTTGTTGCTCCGTGGAGGTGGTTGTGAAAACATGAAGCTGTGTGTGTCAGTGGGAAAGTTGGTGACTCAGACATCCCTGCAGCTTTTTTCTCACTTCCCTCCTCTGTGATCTCCATTCCTGCCTTGGATCATCCCTCCCTGCACGAGGCCTAACAAGGGCTATAGGTTTTGGCTGCATTTCCTGGTTTCTGTGCTCTCAGTAAAGCAGCACAGCCATCCCCACCACATTCTTCTCCTCTCCCACGTGCCCAACAATGGGCCAGCTCAGGGCTCATGGGCTGGCCCTGGCCAAACCCCTCCTGACAGGCACCCTTCAGCCGTGCCAGGCCCTGCCTAGCACCAGGGCATGAGAACCCAGGGCGTGGGGTGTCCCCCAGGGGGGCAGGGGCTGCTCTGGGCAGATGCCAGCACCCCACGGGGTGTTCGGGATTGATGGATTTACCCTGAGAGCACAAGAGCTGCTGATCCGAGATCACTCAGGGGGTCAGCAGCTCCTTTGTGCATCAAATCCTGACCGATTCACTGTGAAGTGAGAAGAAGAATTGAGTGTGGCCAATAAAAGTCACACTTGCAGTAGCAGTGAGCAGATAGGAGCAGGGCTGGACAGGAAACCTCCATGAATTCCTGCCACCAAGGCAGCCAAGTCTGCTGCCAGCTTAGCTTGGGAGCTTTGGGATGTCCTGGGCCCGCTGCTCAGCCTGTGGGACAATGTGCTCCCAGATCCTGGGCTGGTTCTGCTGCAGTGGAAGCTGCATTTTCATCTACCAGGAAAATTCAAATCCCAATCCTATTGTAAGAACCTCTGCAACTTTCATATCCTTCAGGTTTTTCTGTGTTAAAAAAATAGAGAATCCTTTATGGAGTATAGAGACTCCTGTATGAGTGCAGAGACTCCTGTACACAATGTAGGGCTGGATGGGATATTGGGAAAAATTTCTTCCCTATGAGGGTGGGCAGGCCCTGGCACAGGGTGCCCAGAGCAGCTGGGGCTGCCCCTGGATCCCTGGCAGTGCCCAAGGCCCGGCTGGACGGGGCTGGGAGCAGCCTGGGATAGTGGGAGGTGTCCCTGCCATGGCAGAGGTGGGATGGGATGGGCTTTAAGGTCCTTTCAGACCCAAACTGTTCTGTGATTCTGTATACGAAGAATTCTGTACACAATGCAAAGAATCACCACAGAAATGCAGTTCCCCTCACTTTGCACACAGCAGCACGGAGGCAGTCCCAGGACTGGCCCATGCCAGCTTGTTGAATCCGTGCGGCACCTTCCCCTCTGCAGAGCGCCCTGCAGACACACACACCGGCGGCTGATTCCTCACTCTGGCAGCCTGTTCTCCATCACAGCCACTCAAGCCCTCGGCAAACCCTCAGTGCCCAGTCTGGCACCCACAGAGGGACAATAACTCTGTCAGGCCCTCAGGTCGCTGGTCACTGCTCTGCCTTTGTCTCCTGGTTTGTAATCACTAAATAACCCCTCTGCCCACCCAGCACAATGCATCCCATCAGTGAAAGCTGCTTACAAAAAGCTACGCTTCCTTTAGCAAGGGCTTCCTGGGGCATGAAATACATTAATTACCAGGAAAAACCAGAAATCACCATTCAAACCTGTCAGCAGCTTCAGCGTGTTCCCAAATAATGCAAGCAGCGTAGTTTTGTTCTGTGCTGGAGACACTCACTGAACTGTAACACAATGAGCTTTCGAGTTCTTTTCCTGTTAAATATTACTCTGCCAGCTCTTTCCAGCATGCTGCTCAACAGATCGAAGAAAAAAAAAGTATACAACAAAAAAAACCCCCAAAACCACAAACAAATAACCACCAACAAACCCGTATTTATAGTGCTGGGGTTGAATAAGTCAGGACAAGAGATTCAGCGTCCCCAGTGATGAAAGGACACCGCCAGCGAGGGAACGAGCTTTCAACAGCCGCGCAGGCTTCTCTCTCTCCGGGGAGGAAACAACGCGCCAGACCAGTCCCAATCCCAGTCCCGTCCTTTAAAGGCTCCCAATTAATGGAACAACTGCTCCAGCACCACTGGAACAGGCAAAGGTGCGAGGACATCTGCTCTCTATTTCTGCTTTAGAGGTACCCATAAAGAGCTCCCGTTTCCCGTGGTACATCCACAGTGCCTCGCCCACAAACCCGGAGTAACCGCGCTGCAACCCCCGCTTGCACCGGCGGCAGAAGGGAACGGAGCTTTAGGGCAGAAGGGAACGGAGCTTTAGGGCAGAAGGGTTACAATTATCCCCATTCAAGAGCGGTTCCTTCCCCCGACCCTCAGCCGGCGCTGCCGCCGGGGCTACTCACGGAGGATGCTGCGGGCTCGGGGCTCCGGCGCTGCCGCGGCGGCTCCCGGCTCCCTCCGCCCGCCGGGGCCGCGGGGCTCGGCTCCCGGCCCTTCCCCAGCCCGGAGC
>VWPU01018363.1:0-45395 GCA_013398955.1 Callaeas wilsoni | reverse complement strand
AAGAAGTTTTCCCAGGACTGCAAGAGCAATCCTCCAATGACTTCTGTGGCTTCTCCTGGAACCATTCAGCTTAGCTTTGGTCCCAGAACCAGACCACTGCTGGGAGCCGGACGCCGCAGAGTGGCGGGGAGGCCGCGGGACACCACATCCCGGCTCCGGACCTCGGGGGAAGCTGAGGCAGCTGAAGAAAGAACTCTAAAGCCACCAGCTTTCTCTGCAGCGAGGAGGTTCAATATCTAACAGTTATTCATTTTTTCCCGTGCCCTGCGCGCACTTTGTTTGTTACATAAACAGGTTTTTTTCACTCTCATCCAAGAAATTCCTTTCATATTGGTGGGAAAGGAGTGCCAAAACCTATTTTCTTTAGAGGAAATGTTCATTCCAGAGCGTTTTCTCCTAAAATTGTCTCTAAACCGTAAACAGTTTTAAAAGAAAAAAACAGCTGGGATTAAAGACTAAAATGCAGTTAAGATTCAAGGAGGTGAACAAAACTACAGTGAGAAAGAGTTGGTTAGTGACTGAGCTGGCACCTATGGTTCGTATGCTCAGGAAATGAAGCATGCTACACCCCAATGGGAGAAGTTGCCAGTTGACAGAAACAAGCTGTTAAAAGCTAGGACTGAGAAGAACGTCCCAATGACTGATGTTCCAAAGAGTGCTCTTGTCTAATCAAGGATTTCTTGATACCGTGAAGACTGAACACTAAAGCTCTGCAACAGCATTTTAAAAATCGCGACTGAACCGGACTGAATAGAACTAAGCCATTTTCGTTACCTGGTTTGAAGAACCTGTAGGAAAAAACGCAGCCCTAGACAGGGCAGAACACACCAGTTTTAATTTTTAAGGTAGCTACCACACACAAGAGTTGTTTTGAAACACACGAGCTTTTAGATGGACAGGATTGCTGGAAGGAAAGGCTGAAGGTTTTTTCACAAATGCCTGCAACTCATAGACTAAGCACCAAAATTATTTCCATAGTATCAGAAAGCTATTTAATCATCATCAGAGTACTGGGGTTTTTGCTTTAGGTGGAAGGACAGCCTCCAGGGCCCAAAAGCTGGCAAGGCTGCGAGACTGCAGCACAGAAATGCCAGGACTACACCCTGCTTCCCTGGGAGAAAGACACCTGGAGCCACAGGTGTGTTCTGTGCTGCTTGGAGGGAAGGTGCTCCACTTCAGGAGTGCAAGACCCCGAGAGAGAAGAGAGAAAACTGCCGTTCTGAGCAGACAGCAACATGCTGGCATTCATGCCCAGCGCATCCTGGGAGTGCTGGGATCCACTGAGTGGAGGCTCCCTTTCGGAAGGGACAACAGCAGGAGAAGCAGTGGACACACTCGGTGACTGCACTTCCCTGCCCCCTGCATCCTCCTGCATCCAGCCGCCCACTGAGCCTGGGCCGAGTTCATTTGCAGAGAAAGAGAAGATGGAGCTTCAAACAAGATCCTGCAAAAAGAATCTTCTGTCCTTTCGTCACCCGGCAGAAACACAAGGTGCTGGATGCTCCTACGGAAAGCGCAGTTTGGCCAGAAAGAGCAAAGACTCCAGCTGCTCCAGTCTGACACCGAACTAGAGGTCAGCAGACCGCAGCGGGGATCCCAGGGACACCGGGCCTGGCCCTTTGCGCACTGCAATTGCTCCTAATCGCTTCTCCCCCTCCTAACTGCGGGCAACTGAGCTCCAAAGAGTCAGTCCTCTCTTCCCAACTCCAACATCCTGCCTCTTCCAGCCCACAAACGGCTGCACCTCAACAGCCGGTCCAAAGCAGATGGAGGAGATGCACGCCTGCTTTCAGAAGATGAAGCGATAACCACTGCTTTGTTATTCTTCAGTTGAAGGTCCTGCCCTCCTCTGGAAGAGCAGTACAAAACACAGGGGACAAAAAAAAAAAAAACAAAACACAAACAAACGTGAGGACATCCATATTACAGAACTCTGCTGCCTGCTTAAACTTCAAAACTGTCAGGGAACATTTCTCCCACCTCTCCTCTCTGCTGCCTGCTCTATGTCACCACGGGCTGCTGGGGAGTTGGGCTGATTTCTACCCCTGGAAATCTGCATTTGGTCTTTTTAACAGTAAAGCATGCAAAAAAGCTGAATCTAAGAGACAATGCAGTTTTTCCTCGCTTTACATGACTTAAAAGGGAAGGTAAGAAATCTCTATTATTTAGTGTTTTCTTCAGACCAGCATAATGAAACTGTTTGATAAAAAGTGCAAAGACTTCAAAACTGAGGCAAATTTGCCAGCCATAATCTCAGCACTGTTTCACTCCACTTGCGGCCCCAAGGGAATTTGCTCCGAATCACACCTCTCAAACGGCAATTTCCAACAACACGATCATCCCATTTTTTATTTCAGCCCTAAGCTCTACCTGAAAATCATCAACTGAAGGTATTGTCCTGTTCGTTGTCCTCCTCTTGTGCCACTGCCGGAGAGTATCTCTGGCCTCTGAGCTGAGCAGTTGGGCAGCTTGCTCCTCCTGGAAGTTCTTGATCAGTGAAAGAGCTCCATAAGCACTTGTCAAGTAATAGCCTCCTGTGAAGGACAGCAAGGGAAGAACTTCTCAGAGCGGTCCCAGCCACAAGTACAGGCAGTTTCCTTTGAGATACACAAATACACACACAGAGAGGCACCCGGACACACACGTGGATATGAAAGTCTCTGTATTCTACTGCCAAAATATTTATACACAAAAGGAAAACCCTCAATGGCCTGCACAACACTGGAGGGTGTGTTCGCAGCTGCTCAGAGACACGCAGGGGTTGCACGTGCTCCACATTATACAGCGGTGCCCATGGCTGGGTCCGCTCGTGCTGAGGAAAGTTGATTCCTTCAATGAATTCCTCACGTTACTCCTTTCCTCCTGTGTGTTTACTGCTCCACTCTCGGAGCACCAGCTTTATTCTAAACAATCTTCTAACAATGTTTGGTTTTCTTCCCGAGCTTCAGAGGTGGATGAAATAAACACGGCTGTTGAAACAAAGCGAAAAACAATCTACCAGTGTTCATCAACTTCAAAGCAACCATCCTCGGTGGCAATAAAGCAACAACCGAGTGTGAGATTTGTACTCTGGAACCATCCCAAAGAATTGCCTCTGTTTTTAAAACAACAACTGATCTGCCGCCTTCTCAGCATTCCCCAGAATGCCCAACTAGTTCAGGAGATGGTGTGTACAGTCCTGCACACTCCCTCTCTATTACATGAGTAGAGAATGAATTAAAGCCACAACAGCGTTGCCAATGTACAAAAGAAGCTGCAGGTCACAAAGTAAAAGAGTCTCAACGGGAGGTAACAGACCTCAGCAACCAGGAGAAACAAAAGACATGCTGTCTTTTCTTTTTAAAGCCAACTGTTTGGGTGGGAGTGTCCAGCTAAGAGGCAGCACAGTCTATTCAGAGGCATTCAGAGATGCATTCTATGCCCACAGTAGTATTTTCTGTAGTACTGACAGCATCCCCTCTCAGCCTTTAGCTTCGCACTAAGATTAACACATAAAATTCCTGCAAGACCCCTCAGATAAATCAGACAATACATTACAGTTGAAATGCACAATCCCAAAGCACTACACATTTTTTTTCTGCACAGTATAGCTGAGGTAGTGCCAAAGACAGGCCCAGCCAACGGACAGACTTCCTTTGCTGCATTCAAAACAACGTGACTTAACAGTCCAGTAAATCTTTCTGCTTTTCAAGCTTCTTAATGATCTCCAGCTTCACATCTCAAGATTTTCCATGCTAAGATTCCTAATAATGCACTCGAGGATGCTCTGTACACCAAGCAAGGAACAGACTAGGGCCAAATTGGAGGAATCATGGCATGAATTCTCCCAGGCATACCGGCAGGCAAGAGGATACAGCAATTTCAGAAAGCCAGGATATAGCAGGAATAGGAAGCACACACATATACCTAAACACACAGCTAAGCTGGGCTGCAAGAACCTTCAAACTTCCTCATAAACCTTTTAGATTCTGGGGCCCACCAGGGCCTTGCAGAAAACTTCTTCATTAAAAATGCTACCATGGAAACAGCGAGGAGGCAGATTTCCTTGCTTCCAGCAGACTTTAGCCCTCGTTCAAGAAATACCTCAGGAAACATACTGCTAGGGCTCATAAAAATACTCTGTGAGAAGTAAATACTGGGAAGAAGCAAAGATCATTAAAAGGGGGCGATATCCTCAAAAGCACTTCCCCGAAGGTGCAAAGAAGTCCCCCAGAAGTTTTCACAGAGCACCTAACCCAAGTCTCATTATGTGCCTCACAATTAGCTGAGTGCTGCTGCCCCACAAATACTCTCAGGAAATTTTCAGGCACAAAAGGCTAAGGCCATTTGGCACGTGCACAGGGCATGTGTTTGCCTGCTGAGTCAAAAGGAGTTGGAAACAAGGTATTTGCTCATAAAGCAATACACAGCAGCATATTTTCAGGCCGCTGGGGCTTGTGCTCTGCAAGCTACCCAGCAGTGGAAATGATGGTGACATTCTCTTGTTACACTATCAACATCACTGTCATTAGGTCTCCCCTTAATAGGATTCCTACTCTTAACGAGGGGAACAGCAACTGTGCTGTGAGGAAGAACACCCCCTCTGTAGTCCTTCAGGCAGTTCTAGTAAAAATAAAGAAAATAAATTACCTTCTCCGTGCAGCAAGGATGGATCCAGCAACTCCATCATGTATTCGATTTCAGTATCCAGCTCCAGCATATCACACTGGGCTAGGACGTACGTCAACACAGGCAAGAAGTCGTCAGCTCCATACAGCCTCCCTGGGTTGAAGGGAACACAGGCAGTGAGAGACAACCCACTTTTTTTTACCAGTTTCCATGTTTGAAAGGAAAGCACTCTCTTGTGCCTTCTCCACCCAGCACGTCTGTATTGCTCCAGAACCCCCTAAAGTCACCAGCGTGCAGCAAAGAGAACGTCACCTGGCACTCACTGCGCAGGAGACCAGAGCAATGCTGTCCTTCAAACAAGCACAAATCTTACAATGCACACCTTGAGGCACTCAAGGGAAATTCAGAGACTGGACTCACCCTGGCAGCAGCTCAGCTGGTGAACTGGTGAAAAGGCTGCCATGCCAGTCCGGCCTGACCCTCACCTGCACTGCTACCATTGCCTAAGAGGTGATGAATAGGCATTTTCTTCGTACATCCAGGGATTACACCCACTTCTGGAAGCATCCAGACACTAATGCCAGTCTCTAAGTATGAATCCCACAGCAGAGAAGCCTGAATATAAAAGCCTTTTAGGTTTGACAAGGAAACTCAACTCATTTCCTTGACAGAGAACAGTCAAAACCACCAGTGAGCAAGGCCTCCTGTACCTGAAGGGAGCCTACAAGAAAGATGGGGAGAGACTGTGAGGGCCTGGAGTGACAGGGACCCACCAAGACTGTGCTGTACCTAGGCCCGTCTGTGCTCCTGGCACTTCTCCTGCTTTTTTGACTTTCTGTTCAGAAATCTCCGTGTGGCCAAATCTCTGGGTCTGGCAAAACAGTGTTTAGTGCAGAACTGATACGGTGGTCACTCAGAATCGCCCAGAGCATGAGCCAGCTGACAGCTCTGGTGAAACTCAGGTGGCACCAGCTGAGGCACACCCTCCAGCTAACACACTTACCTGGCTGGGAGTACAGATACTCAAACAGCTGCCAGCTCAGTGCCACCTTTAACAAACCTCCCATGACAAAACAAGACAGCCCAGTGAGCACTCGCCACATCTCAGCCTAAGACTCCCAGTGCAGCACTTAACCAGCAGCAGCCTCTCAGTATTTTCCATCTGCATGTTGGAAATACCTTACTCAATGCAAGTATGGCGAGAGGTGCTTACAGAACTTCAGGCCAAGACTCCTAGACCCTTTCTTTAAATGCAGAATTTTGAAATGCAATAATAAGCTGGGCAGGAGCTCAGTCCTAAATCTTGTAAAAGTACCTGGGGGGCTTTAACAGCCTTGAGCTTTCACCATTTGTCTCAAATCTCCAAAGAAAGCAGGTGTCTTGATCTGCACCAGACCCAGCTGCACGTGCAGTGCTTCCTTAGAAAGAAAACTGCCAAGCACCTGCAGCAGCTTATACTCCCTTAGGGGAAAAAATCTCCCACTAGCAGAGCGTCGCTACACCTTAGCTCACGACCTGTCACAGCAGTGTGCAAGAGAGAATGCCAGAGCTGCTCCTATAAATTCAAGCCATCCAGCACAGCATTTTGGACCACTGACTGCTCAGCAGGTCTTGCCTGGTCTGTAGTGCCACTTCAGTATTTAGGTTTCAAAGGCACTTTTGGATTCTTGCTACGGTGCAGAAATAGATGTCATTACTGTCCCAAAAGCACGACAGAACGTGTCCAAATGAGAACATTCAGTGGCACAGCAAGCCCAAAACACTGGATTAGAGGCTGCTTTTCTCCACCCATTAAGACAAAACCCTTGTAGTTGTCATATTGCATACACGCTGTTGAATTACTATAGCTAAGTATAGGGTGTTACCTCTATTAGAATTTGCAGAAAAATACTCATTTAGAATCAGTGTTAAATTCAAGGCTCACAGGACAGCCTTTCTGCCAGGCGACTTCAAAAGCCTACAGTGAAGGAAAGCTGCTCTTACTCAGCTGTGCCACATCAGTAGGATGCCCTGCCTGGAATGTGGTAAAACAGTGCCCTGTTTTGCAAACCCATCGGTGGTGAACTAAGAAGTGGTGTCACACTGCTTTTGGTGTTGAACTATGCTAAACCCAGTCTGACTCAGCAACCCCAAAGTGAAACGTCCTGACAGCGAGGCAAAGATGTGGCAGACAGGGTAAAGCATCCTCATCTAAAAACACAGAGGCTGACACAGCTGGCAGGGAGCCATCTGACCGACAGTCAACCACTCTGTGCTCCAGAAGCCCAGGCCCACTTGCAAATGGCAGGATCTTCTAACACATCCCTTCCTGGAGCGTGTGTGGAGACTCCTCCCTTGGGTGGGAATGCCCCTCACGGCCTCTCCTGGAGGTGGAGCAGAAGTGATTTGCCCGCCTGGTCGTTGGTCTCTAAGTAACATCAATCTCTACTCAGTAATTGTTTTGGGTTTTTTTGCTAGCTTTAATATAATTGCTTTATTTTAATTGTTTTGATATAGTGCATTATACTAGACTATACTAGCAGTTTTTGCTTCTACACTGTGTAGTAAATAATTCAGGTTAAGATCTTTTTTGCCTAATCATTTATCATAATAAATAATTTATTTTTATCTAACTGTACCTGGTTTGCTATCCTTAATCCTGTAGGAGTAAGCAGTACAAAGGTTCAATTACACCTCTGTAATTCCTTAGATTTAAACCATTGGCAAAGTCTGGGCTAAGATCGAATCGAGCTGCACCCAGGCTGCTCTCAGAAGGAGTTCAGAAGGCACAAGGGTCCTTCCTGCACCTCCTGACTCCATGGGAGGGCTTCTCTCACCCACTCTGTCTGAAGCTCCCACTCCACCCGTGGCAACAGCTCTGCTCCAGACTGAGCTCTTAAGATGGGTGGCCAGATAGATCAGAGACAGCAGGGAAGAAGCAGAGAGGAAGAATTCCTCTCCAAAGGGCAAGGAGAGGCTACAGGAGCTGCAGCAGGAGAGCTGGCTGCAGAATGAGATGGTCTGATTCCTCTAAAAGGCAACAGCAGGTATGAAATACCAGTGAACCTGAACTACGAGAAGCACCGTACCTGAGTTATTCTCCATAACAGTGTAAATCAATTTGCAAACTCTCAGCAGCAGCATGACTTTCTTCTCAGGTGAATACATCTTCTGCATAGTCATGAACTTGACTTTAATCTTTTCAACGTCCACAAAGTCTGGTGTCGGAACAAACACGCCCAGTTCCTGAGGATTCCTCTGCCGCACCAGCTGCAGGTTTTCCTTCAGTTGTTTCCAGGAACCATCCGTGGTATGAAACTCTTTCAACATCGCCTCAATGTGACCCTTCAACGGCTTCAGAATGCACTTATGCATGGCCTTCTCCAGCACAACATCTGCAACAGGAAAACACAGATCCAGCTGACTTCCCCCTCTAAAGCGGAGCCAGCATTAATACAACCATTCCCTAAAGAGACCCTGTAGAGCAAAACCTACTTTCTAAGGCCCATTTATTACACAAGCTGAGTTTCCAGATGTCTGTTAACACGAAAACAAGAGGCAGAGCACAATCTGTATTCCATTGTCATTTATGGCAATGTGGTAAATAAAAAAACCCACACCCACACAGACAGACTAAGGATAGTTAAAAAAAAAGAAAAAAGAAAAAAAAAGCTGTGGGTCTATTTCAGTTCTTTTGTTGGTTGGAAGTCTGCAAGTTTTATTTTACTTGAAGTTTAGACTTTAACTCCCAAGCTTAACGTAAAACACATTAAAAATCATAATTTTTGTCTGCTTTGGCATTAAAGCCTGTCCTTTTTGCATACTTTCCATTGGAAACTATAACTCCACAAAGATTTCCTAAAACTTGGCTCAACTTTGTCAGGATCTTTATGAAGCTGGACAGATTACAGGCTGTAAACCGTAAATGAAAACCAAGCCGTGTTTGCCCAGCTTCAGATTTCATCACACAAGCTTATATACAGCTTTGTCATCAAGTTTGAAGTTCTTTGGCAATAGTGTGCACATGGCACAGTAACCACTAACTTCAGGGCTTATTTTTAATTCTCGTTCTACTCCAGCTTTTCTTTTCAAAGTATAGACTGTGTCAACAGAGAAAGCTCTTTGCTAAACATTTTCTCTGCAAACCTTTACTTTAAAAGCAGATTTCCTTTCCCAGCATCCTTATGGCGGCACAGCTTACATTAGTTATGAGATGACATCGATTATTGTTCCACGGTGGGGAATGTTCCTCTGCCATCCCCGCAGGAGAGCGGGGCAGGACCAGAGCCTAGAGCAGGCAGAGGCAGCAGAGGAGCACAGGGACTGAGAGCAGACAGAGGAGGGACTGTGTCACTGCCAGATCACACGTTTACACAAACTAGCAGTGGACATTCTTGCTAGTAATGGTGACTCATTACAGTTTCATTAAACCTCACGCCCGTCTCAGGTTCTTTGCCTCTAGTTCTGTGCTCTTCTTAGACTACAGCCTCTTTCTTTTCTTCCTACTCTCCCTCCCTTTTTTTTTTTTTTTTTTTTTTAAATCACATACTATTTCTAAGCCTTGGGATTTTTACACACACCCACACGCTCTCTGAACAAGCATTATTCTGTTTTCTTGCTTTTTGCTTTCATTTACCTTATCCTTGTGTCCAGCCCTTTTTCCTTTTGGGTCTCCATCCCTCTCTTTCCCACACAAACACACCCTTCACACACTCCTCCTTGACTTCACATGTAGCATTTTTTCTGTGTGTCAGTAAAGGCACCAGTGGCAACACTTCGAATCACTGGTGCTTATCCATGGTACTGGGTAGAGCCACGCAACCAGCACCACGCCAGCCAGGTAAACAGAAGCATCACCCTTCTGATCAAAGCAGTCCTCAGGGCTCACGGTGCAGAAACAATTGCAGAAACAATTTTCCACCAAAAAAACCGCACCAGTCTCACCCACAGGTACACTGGCTAGCTACATTTCTAGAGTGTACAAATCGTTCCTTGCTATCTTCACTGATGATTATATTTTTTGGCAATTTGGCATATTTTATTTCTACTACCTGATTTTTTAAAATAGGAAAAACACCAACTGCTTTGCTTGTAAGAGGACCACCTCTGCAGTGTGCATTCCAACCACCTGGTCTCGTTTATTAAAGCAGTTGGCGCTGCTAAACGTCATGAAAAGTGAGAGAACTCTACGCCCGTGAAAGCTGAACTCCCACAGGCTTCCACTGGAAGTTCTGCACGTGAATACTGAGCAAGAGCCATCTCAATAAGGAGGGGTCATCACCACACTGGCTCACAGGAGCCTCGGGAAACTCGGTATGTTTCTGTACGTGACGGATCCTCTACAGGAACAGGAGGCAGCAGCAGTGCCTCCCCAGAAGCTACAGGAACTGGATGCTGCTGGGAGAGAAAATTCCTCCCCAGAGCCCCAGTCCTCGGCTGGGGCCGGGCTTGTTGTCTGTAGGGGACAAGTGGAAGGCTCGGGGCTTCTGCTCGGGACCCTTGGAAAGGTAGTGCCACTTCCACAGATGAACCGTGCGGATTTTTACAGCTGTGCAAGGAGGCTTCTTTCACATTTGCGATTTGTCACAGGCTGCAAAAGCGGTGCCTGGAAGTTGCTTTGAAATTCGCTCGATTGCATTCCAGTTTCCATGGAAACTTGAAATCATTTCGAAGAAGCACAGAGGAAGGGATCACATAACTCACGTGGCTGTGCTCAAAGCTCCACATAGGCACGACAAAACAAAGAAAAAACCACAACAAATAAAAATCCACCAAACCACACATAAAGACAACCGCAAAACAACACACAACCTTTTCTTCTCCCTTACGAATTCTTGGCACACACCTAAGAACCACCAAGTTCTGCCCTCAAATGAAAAAGTGGCAAAATTCAACAAGCTGGTGAAGCTAACAGCAGCAAGATTGAAGGGCTGGACTGTTTTGTTAATGGCTGACAATAATACCCATATGTATCCTAATAAATACAAAGCTTACAAAAATTTTGTATTATTATTAAAGCCTGTAAGGACAGCACTTCTTGTGATCTGAGTCTTGGAAGGATATTCAGTGTCAAAGCACCTATAGGCATGTTTGGGGGCAGAACATCCAACTAGCAACCCTTTCTTCAGCACCGCTGCTTCTGGCTGCTTTCAGATAAAGGTGTTTCTGGGTAAGACCCCACAAACCATTTCTCAGCCAGCAGCAGTTTTCACTGTTTGACTTCTAATGGCCACAAAAAGTATATGAGGATTTCCCAGGCAATCAGCATCTAACTTGTGAACTGAGGATTGATTATTTACCTGTACATCTCTGTATATTTTTAAGATCTAAATCAGTGACAAAAATTTGGTTTACTTCAGATGCATGTTTTCAAATATCCTCCCAGGATGCTTACCACTCCAAAATCAAAACACTCTTCAGTCAAATTTTTTTTAACTGAATATAATTTGAGCTGAACACTGTGTATCGTTCCTGAAATGATGCTTATAATTAGCCTGTAGCCTCAAAATGGGAACTGGAAGTGCTTTGATAAAAGAATTGTAAAGGCCAGCCAGCTAGTTTCGTTGTGACTTGTGGAAACACATCTGTATCCTGTGCTGACATGCTATTTTTGTTTTGCTGCCAACCACACAAGTCTGCATCTAGACAGGACAACACATTAGTCACTGCCAGTGTCCTTACACAGCCTCCTCACAAGCCGCACTTCCTCAAATTGCAGGCGTGCTCTCACCTTTTCCAGGCTCTTGGTTTCCCTGCTACCTACCAACTGCTGCTGCTCCACTGAGACGACCTGTCAGGTTCCAGTCCCTGGATTTACACGCAAGCCCTGTCTGCCACGGCCAAAGCGTTCATCAGGAACATCAGGGCTCAGCAGCAGGCTGGGTGAGCCTGAGAAGCACCACAAAAAGGCAGAGTCCTGCACAAGTCACGCTGCCTGGGAGCTAAACAAGCAGAAAGTCGCTCTGGAATACCACAGCGTGCACGTGCATGACACCTGGCTACACTGCATTCGCTTTGTCCTGCATTTTCCATTAGGAAACCTTCTAAGTTCATTGACTGGCATGACCAACACGGATCTATTTTAAGATAAGTCGTGTCAGGATGGCCAAGCATCCATTTCTTGCTGGGTGTCTGCACTGTCACACGCCTAGTCCATGGTGCAGACATGGTTACCTCCTCCACAGGAGCAAGACTTGAAAGTGAGACCTCCCACAACCCACATTCCTTGGTAATCAAAACAACCCTGAAAACAGAGTTGGGAGGTAGCACTGAGGTGGTTGATGTACAGGCAGTGGTGGCAGAGACTCAGCAGCTGGAGATGAGAGGTGAGCCTCCCCTCATTTGACCTACATAAAGCACACTAAAGAATCACACAGCTATCTGTGCTAGGTGTGTTCTGCTTTAAGCAGCTGTGGGTTACTTAAAACTCGTGCTACAGCTGTGTGGTAAGCACTGGTCTTCTCTTAAAGTAGCAGGAAAGGAAAGAAGCAGGGAGTAAGTCACAAAGCAAATGCAAGGGACGGTCAGAAAAAGAACCTGGTCCTCTGCCTCTGCTCAGTGCTTTTACCACTGCTTCCTGCTTGCCCTTTCCCACCACTCCTGTGGTGAAAGGAGGTGCACTGAGGGACAGGTTTGCAAGCCTAAACTCAGCGTGAAAAGATGCTACAGTGAAGGACAGGACACCAGAACACATGTACAAGCGCCTAGAGAGCAGCACAGGGGAAGAACCAGCTGGCACGAGTTTTTCAAGCAGAAATAGTGACATACCATTCTAATTCCTTTAGGGAGATAACTGGATTAGCAAAGAAGAGGGGATCTGGGGTGGGCTGCCGCTTAACCTTTTTAAGACATCTAGGCCTCATTCTGTGCACCTTCCATATAAACAAACAAGGGAAATACTGTCTTTGCCATGATAACCATAACCAGGGTGCACGAACAGGTGCATAAAATACTGCACTGAGAACCCAGTTATCCATGGCTGACGGTCAAACAAGACAGACATTGGAAAAGAGGTACCCTGGGGGTCAGTCCTGGGCTTCAGCTAATTACCATGTCCAGCTCTGTCTGCCTAAAACTCCTCTGTAGAGGCCCAAGGCCCTGCAACGAGGCAGGGACTGCCAGTAAGGGGCCAACACATTTTCTCCAAGCTTCTTTTAACATTCAGCATTTAAATATCCCTTACATATCAGAAATACCGAAACAAGCAAGAGACAGTATTATTTAGGCACGTTCCCAGCACCTTACTGAAAAATGGTTTAAACCAGTCATTTCTTGGTTCAGGGCCAGATTCGGGCACTGAGGCTGAAGTTGTTCAGATGTTAGATCCCACTTGGCAAAGTGACAACATTCAATTTGACTCTGTTCTGTTCAAAGCCAGGAAAAGATGAAAAGACAAACAAAAACTCCCAAACATTTGCTGATCAAGCAGCTGTGGACTATCAGGGTCTCCTCGGACCAGTCCAGGTCTTTATTCTGTGGATACAAATTGAGGTGCGGATGTCTTTTAAAAAAATTAATTGCATTCATCCTTAAATAATAAAGAACCATGTGCCTTACTCTTGATTCTGTCCCAACACTGGGAGTCCCATTGCTTCAGAGAGGCTTAACAGCCTACAGTGCTAAGACTAGGAGGCATCTGTCAGGACTAACTAGAAACCCTGAAGCATATTTTCCCAGTGATTTTGCAGAAGTTTAACAATTTGATGGGACTCCTGTCAGGGAAGCTTAAAAGATCTGCTGCAGAAGTCTTCTGCTTGCAAGAGTCCGTGATGCAGTTCTAGAAGGAAAGCCACACGATCACAAAGATCATTACGGAGACATGGGAAGAAGCTCCAAACACCAAGGGCTTCACGAAACCTGGGGGTGCTGCTCCAGCACCTACTGAAGTTCAGGAGACAAAAGAGGGGTAAAGTGAATCCTGAGTGACCCAGAAAGGAAGAGTATTATCCCAGAAGCACACATCCAGCACCAGGCTGACACGTTGGAGGAAAAAGCTGCACCGCAGAAGTGTGAACTGACGAGAGAGGATAAATGACTACTCGCAAAGTTAAAATTTGAGCTGCAATTCCATATTGAAATAGTCAAGGAAAACTGTGGACAACAGGCAGGGCTCTACTTCATAAAAAGCTCTCTATAGGGATGACTAAATTTTGCTGTTACATAGTTATCTGCTTAGATCAGCAGCATCTGATGCTCCTGATCCACTGCAGTTGTTTGCTGGCTCAAGCCAAAGGCAGTAGATGATTCAAAAGCAAGTTCTTTCTTCCTTTAAACCAGCCCACTTTATAAATTAATTGTGTTTAGTCACATGCTCAAAACCAGACTTTCTGTCGCTGAAGAAAACCAGGGCAGTTTTAGTTGTTACATTTCATAGCTTATGCTGCTCCAAAGTCTGAAACATTTAATAGCAGACATTTTTTCCAGTCTTGGGAGACCCACAGTCCAATTAAACCACACCCTTGTGAAATGAAAAGTACATAACAAACTAAGCTTTCACAAAATTACAGCCAAACTCCATCTGTATTGCTTTGTCAAACATCCAGCACTCTACAGAAATGCAGGCAAAAATGAGCCTGCATCCCCTGCTTGATTTGGTGCTTTTTCTTCCACGTAACACCCACCTAGCAGTCTTTATTATTATAGTGGGAATATCACTTGTCTCTGAGTCTCAGTATTGGGGACACTCTTCTCATTTTTGTATTTGCTTTAGCAGTCCTTGTGACTTTTGCTCAGCTTTGTGTAAATGAAGTTGAGGTTACATGAGAATACTTCCTCTTGGTCAAGGACAGACAGAATGTCAATATAAAATTACCCTCTGGTCCCAGAGAAGGAAGTATCCGCCAATTTTGTGCTGAGCCAACTGTTGGACACTGGGGTATGGAGAAAAACAAGCAAATTAGGACTGAAGTGAGCTCACAAGGAAAGTATTCTGCCCTGAGGCATGTTTACCTCCTAAATGTGGCTTACAGGCTCTTTTACAAATACTGCTCAGACTCTGCAAGAGAGGCAGTGAGATTTACGAAGCAACAACGATTTCACTTTTCTGGATACACAAATCTCTCTCTGCTGTTAAAACATATATTCCAATATACAGCTCATCCACAACCACTCACAAACACATATACCAGAGAAGTACAGAAAACTAGAGATCAGCAGCCCCTTCTCTCTCTTGCACACGTTTGTTTTCTAAAACTCTTACATATCTTTTTATTTAGTTTCAAGTGCAGGAATAGTACAGCTTTGCTAGAAGTGACTAAGAACGTCTGGAAGAATCAGATTTATTTCAAAACTAAGTTGCCATAAAATGTGTCTCTGCTCTTAAACGTCACTGATTTTGAATAAATTCTAGTGCTACAGCTACAATCCATATGGTTAGATTTGGCAATTTTAGACCAAACATTGAGAAGTATGTCAGCCCGATTCAGGGAAAAATACATGTGTGCCAGCAAATAAAAGATTCTCTGTTGCTAACAGTACAGCAGCTAAAAAAGTAATAATCACAAGTAAAAAAGTCCACATTGCACATTGTTATTTTAAGGCTAACTCCTTATGAACAACTTTGTAGTGCAATCATTCCAAGCCGATAGGGCGATTTGGCGGAGGGATGTTGTTTTAAGACTCAAATACTCGGTGGTTCAAGCTCTGCTAGCCAAGTTAGCCCCACCCTTCTGAACTGGACAAAGACTACCACTATAAACACAGATCACACATTTTCACCTTCCCCCCAAAACACAGGACAGGTTTCTTACCTATTTGGTCTTCGGGAATCAGCGATTCGATTGGGGGATCAAGTTCAGAGCTTTGGGACAAATAGTTCTTGACTTGGGTCATGAACTGACGAATTGTTTGCAGCATATCAGTGCTCGAAACATGGCACTCCTTGTTTTCTTGGAGAAAGCTGACATAGTCCTGCACTAAGCATCCAAAATAGGTGCGTTTGTCCCGCGACATCTCTGCAATTTTCTTAATCATCCTCTTCTCGGGGGTCATGAAGGAACTGAAAACCCCGCTGACTTTCCGTAGCTGAGATTTCACAATCTTGGGGAGAACAAACGAACTGCTTCTTTTCTTCTTGGGCTTCAAAGGGGGTGCCATGCTCTCTTGGTCACTCTCCCCCTCAAAGTCCTCCAGACTGCTGTTGGTGTCCCCCTCGTAGCCGAAGAGCGGCATGCTCCGATCGAAGTCCAGCGAGTCGGACGACGAGGTGGAAATGCTCATGTCGCTCAGTCTCTGCCGGCCTCCATTCCACGGGATGTGTGACTCAGAGATGGCAGCCGGCGTCTTTTTGGAAGCCGCCGGAGCCGGCTCGGGCAGGGTTTCACCTGGAAGGGCAGCTGCCTCGGGCAGGCGCGCGGAGCCAGGCCGGGCCGCCGCCGCGCTCCTGGAGGCTCCGTCCGCCTCCGAGCACACAGCCTGCTTCTTCAGCCGAGGAGGCGGAATCGGGGTGGGCTTGCTCTGCAGCAAATCCGAGCCTCCCTCCTTCTTATGGCTGACCGTTTCTGGCATGCTCGCCTGCTTTATAGTCCTGGCAATCTGTGGGCTCGTGAGGCTGCTATTAATAGCAGGAGGTGGCGGCCGGGGTGGGGGCGAGCGAGGCCTCGCTGTGCCATTCGCGTCTTGAGTTCTCGGGCTCTGCCTTTTCAGACTTCCACTGACATCCTGGCTGTGCACTTTCAAGAAGAGGGGATTAATGAAACACAGCGCTCCGTTGGTCTGGCTGCACTCCAGCTCCGAAGGCGTTCTGGTTCGTATAGAATGCACTCCATTTATAAGGCAGAGCTGGCGCGAGTCTTTGCAAGCACTGTCCAAAGGCACAGGCCTACAGGGAGGTGAAGGATCCGGGGGTTTGCTGTTAGCCAGGGAGCTCCAAAAGTCTGAAAATCATCATTGCGTTAACGTAAGAATGCAAAACAGCATGCGGATGGCTTTCAGAACATTCAGCTCAACAACACCAGTTTAAAGTATCAAGAAATTTAGACAAGATTTTATTAATTCGAAGGGGGAAAAAAATCCCAGTGAACCCCCTAAAGCACCACCAGACATAACTGCATGCTACATTCCTGGGGCTGCTCCTACTCATTTATAAATACCATGACCAATGCATAGCTTCCAATCAGCCCACTAAGCTTAAAATTAAACTGAGAATCAAAGAAAGGAATGGAGACTGTAACAGAATACTTTTTACTGGCTTGAGACTGAAATGATCACAAACTGCTCGCTAGCATCTCGCCCAGGAGAAACAAGGCAAGACTCTCAGCTGGTAGTAATAAGCTCACTTCATTAAAGACAACAGTTAAGCTGATTTACACGAGCTAAAGGCCGCTTATGGAAACTCTTTGAGTATCTTGGTTCGGTTTCTTTGCATAGTGAACACATGAAACTGTATGTGAAAAGGCAGCTCACATTTTGCCCTGGTGGATGCACCCATCACCTTCAGCTGCACAGGCCAAGCGTTCCAGTGTCTAAAAAGTGCCTTTGCCGAGGGGACAGTTAGCCTGAGAATAAAGACACGCAGAAACACACAGACAGACCCAGAGCGCAGCCCCACGCCAGCAGCACGGAAAACCTATGCTACACCAGCAAGCTGCAGCTGCAGCCTCTGCACTTACACCAGCAAAGTGTCAGCATGTTTGTGCAAACGAGTCACTGCTAAAGAGCATTGGCTCCTGAAGGTGCGGAGATTGAAACCAGATGTGCCCTTGAAGGCAGCAATTGCGCTGAAATAAGGGCAGAATACCAGAGGAAGGAGAGCTAGCTAAAATTTGCCAATCTTGACATGGTCCCTTTTCCCACAGTGTGTCAAGATGGCTCACTGGAGGCAACCGAGCAATGATACCTGGGCCCAAGTGCGTGAATGCCAAGCATCCACAACAGGTCCGTGCCCAACAGCCGTGTCCTGCCTGCAGGGCAGAAGACAGGAAACAGCCCATGGTGACAGGCCACGGCCAGAGAATGTATTTAGGCACAGGCATGTGTCTCTACACAGCCATGCCATGCTGCTGGTATTCCCAGCTTCATGATGCCACATCCTGCCTGCAGATCTCCCAGTGCCTTGCCTGGCACGTGGCTGCTGCAAACACGCGTGATGTAAGCACTGCTGCAGGTGATACACAAGGGAGACGGAGAAAGAATCTTATCTTCAGCACATGAAACCTTACAGGTTGGCAACGGCATTGGAATCGTTACCAAAAGTTCCTCCTGATGTGGTTTGCTGGGCTACATGTTGTTGACCTGTGTTGTGCAGCTCTCCCTCCCTCTGAGCCTGCTGCACAAGCGAGCTCTGACAGGGGATACAACCCTGTGTTCACACACCACGGGGTTTTGTGCCTACACGTTCCTCAAAGAAAACTCACACTTAACAGGAAGGGCTGTTGGGAGTTTTTAGGCCTCTCTTGAGCCCACAGCATTGAAGGGCTGACTTTCTGGTGTGCTCTTCTGCATGTGGACACCTAAAGCTCCATCAAAATCTCAACTTTGTTGAGATTTGTTGCCTGGATTTAGCTCATGGAAACAGTGATCTTAATCTGGTGTGTATTAGGTAATTGATCCCAAACACAGCAACCACACAGACACCGATCCATCAATCTCCTCCTCAGCTTTCAAAAGCAGTAGCTAAAGAAAAAACACACACAGTGCAGAGACTGTTCAAGAGCAAGACTAATTCTGCAGCAAGTAGGCCTCAGTGCTCTGGGGCACTGGTGGCAAAGTGTGGTTAGCCTGGTAATGTTGGTCAACATTACCACTATTGTCCCCTCTGGAGACTCTCCTCACGTTCCTTTAAGGCTTCCATGTGTCACTGGGAGGCTGTCCTCATTACCCTGTATCCCAGTCAGACCTTTTACTTTCTTTTTGCCATCTAAACATTGACCTCCACAGTACCATATTTGCCTCTATTCCCGTGACAATCCATACTTTCACCTGATTACCTAAACTTGCAGACAAGCAGTGCAGAAGTAATTTATCTCCTCTCTAAAACAAACCCTTTAATTGCATTGCTACTGCAGCAAACCAAAATGCGAAGCACTGCAATACATCCTCGTGTATGGCTTTACTGCAAAGTCCCACCAAACAGTTCAAAAGACCCTCATGCTAACACTGATTTAGAGAGAATCCTTTTCAAAATCAAAGATAATTAAAAAATCTACTGCAACAAAGACTGCTGACAGTCACCCTTCCCTTCCTGGAGAAGGAAATGAGGCCAGTCAGCACTTTGCTCAATGTGGAGTTGCTCAATGATTCATCTGGGTGGTGCCCAAGTTTCAAATCCCACCAGGCTTTGCATCCATCTCCTCTGAGCTCAAGGTATGCTTTACAAAGAGCCTGTGCTTGGCTGTAGCAGCCAAGCGATGCAAGGACATGTCCTTGCATTGTCTTCTGGTATTTTAAAAATGGTGCCTAGCCCATGCCCATGGGCACATTCTGCAGATCCTATATACACACTCCTCATTTTCTAAATATGCCACTTCACTCAGGCACTGATTTCAAAACCCACCATTTTAAGCTTGCATGTCAATCTGAACATAAGTTTTATGACCGGGGTACCTCACTCTCCTCACAATAAATTATAAGGCCAGTGCCTGCTATGTGAGCATTGCAGGCAACATTAGGTCTCGGAGCAGAAGCTACATCAGCCTCTGGGTGGGAGCTGTGAGACTTGCTTTGCCCAAGGGCTGCCCAGAGACGGGAGAGAAGAAGAAAGAAAGAAGCAGCACCGACAAAAATATCACAGAAGGCACAGAAGGAAGGAAGAGCACCACTCCTCGGCCAGAAGAAGGTCTGGCCCTCCCAAATAAGAGAAACTGCTTTTCTGAATGAAATTTGTATCATCACTAACCAGTATGAACGATTTACTGATACAGCCTGTTTTTTCAGTGTTACAGGAGTACTGCAGGGAAGGACATCTGTGTAGAACTACTTACACAGTCCAAGCTGAGCAATCTCCTCAAGTTCAGCTTCTGTCTTTGCTGCAGCAATTGCGTGAGGCAACTTCAGTGTGAAAGGAAGGACATCCCTGTTTTCAAAGAGAAAAACCATCATGGTTTTCAGCAACATCCATAGTTTTAAAAGCTTTTTTTTTTTAAATAAAACACTGGCAGTGGCTGATCTCTGATTATTTTCTTCTTGAGCCTTGGCAGGTAGCAAGATCCTTAAATGCACAGCACAGTTAAACATTACCAGCCCCAGGGCTCCTTTGTATTGAAAAGTGGTGTGAAGGGCAGATGACAGTCAAGTGCTCAGGACTTTCCCTAGGATCACTTCCACAGAGCCATCCAGTATTTTCTGCCCTTCACACAGAAGCTTTTGCACCTGTTTTGCTACAAGCAGATCAGCCAGACGCAAACTTGTTATCTGCCCTTAACACTTCAACAAAGCTTCTTACTTCCTGAATACACTGTTGACTGCTATTCCAGTTTCCAGAATAAAAATTTTAATGAGTAGTTACAGAGCTACTCTAAAAATTTCTCAGCTAAGGCCGTGTTGGCACTACTGTATTCTAGGCTGAAAACACATAATTTAAGAACATTTTTGTAATCCATTCTCCTGTGTGGTTTCTCTTCATTGCATACTAGACATTCACTGGATGTTGTCAAAGGGAGATAGATGCACGAAGAACAGCATATGTCAAATCCGGTGTAAAAAACTTTTAGGCAGAGATTTTAAGGGGCAAAACCAAGTAACTGTGTGTGCATTGTACAATCACTGCCATCAACCAACGCTATACCTCTTGCCTGCCCAGCTGGCACCAATATCCCCAAGCAACAGCGCACGCTAAACTGCAACGTCTGTAGTAGAAGTACCCATGGAATTAAGACTAAATGGGATCCTACACAATCCTACACAACTGGTGTCAGCATGAGTTTTGGTTTCAACAATCCTACACAGGTGTCAGCATGAATTTTGGTTTTGAGGTTGCAAACAAGCTTGTCTTCATCACATAAATATTCTCTGCGTTGTATGTTAGTTTCTTGAAAAAACAGGGCCTCAGAATTCCACTCACACTCGAGTCAAGCACATGCACAAGACTGACACACTAGCTAAAAAGCATTTGGAAGGCACCTTACATGGTACCACAGAAAATCCAGAGTCTAGATCATCATCATGGTCTCAGTTCAAAGACAGGTAAACCCTGACTCCTCATAAAAACTGGCTGGGTATGTCCTGCAAGAAATTCACTCCAGTTTTAGAAAATCCTCCTGGATTTCCTGTGATGTACCAAACGGCACTGTCTCTTTTTCACAGCAGCTACCTATCTGCCTCCTTAGGTCTATACAAAGCAACACTGAGCCTTCAGTGAAAGACAGTGGATAGACTAATGCCAAGAAATCTCTGCTGGCTGCACGATCCTGCAAGTACTTCGAGAGAATCTGCCAGAGCCTGGCGAGTGGGCAGGACTGAAAGGGTGACAAGACAAGGAATATCTTCTCATTAAACTACTTTTAAATGCATTTTCAGCTCATTTCTCATCTGAGTGCTGACCAATCACCCATGTGGTATCAGTGCTGCATTTATTACACGCATGTACAGCCTGGCTAAACAGAGGCTGTAGCAGAGGGGTCTAAGATGCTTCTCCACCACAAACAAAACCAGCAAGCACAGCAACCCAGGAGCATCCCACACCAGAAACCACCACATGGTCAGCAGAACTTGATGCAGTAAAAGGACTGAGACCATCACAGCTGCCTCTCCCTGCTTCCTTCAGAAAACGTGCATGTGTGCAGTTTGGTTGTGTCCTGTCTGTACCTACACACAAGGCTCAAGCACCAGTCTGGAAGTTTTCACCAGTAAACTGAAGTCAAACTGAAAACAAAAGATTAAAAACACCAGCTACTTTTCTTCTGCATACTACCTGCAAAACAAGTTTGGCAACCGTAAACTGCAAAGCTGACAAGGCCATTTTTGTTGTTCACCATTTAAATTGACATCTCTCGGTTGTCATATTCTACATATCTGACATTTTCCCATTATGCTCCAAAAATTCTTTTCAGCAGCAATTCCAAGAAACGGACTTTGCAAGCTAGTTTATGATTGTTTTTAAATGAGCTATGGAGGACTTAAGAAAGCATTACAGGATACCAGCTAAAGTGAAGTTCAGCTTGGCACCACCTCACAGCTGGGTGGGTAAAATCACAGCAGCCTCCCAATAATCAGTATGGAGCAAGACAGAGATGCTTGCTTCCAAGAGTTCATCTCTGATTTCTTCTGTTACCCTCTAAGACTACCCAGGAATATCTGCAGATTGGCAGCATAAATATTGTGCTGACCCAAGTCCTCAAAACTGGTTTTCTCCAGACAGTCTAGCAGACGTGACTCAGAACATAACACCATCTTACCTGCTAATACAGTAGAAGGCAATGAGTCTGAACAAATCAGCAAAACTTATTCCAGAGCCCTCCAAGGAAAACGCTACGAAGAAAGTTACAAGAAAGAATCACACATTAATCCACTATTTCTTGAAAAAGTTTAATGAAACACATCTTAGATTTTTGCACGAAGTTAATAAGTTTTCGCCATCAAACCAGCTACTATTTGGTTAAGAGAAAACAACTCTGTAGAGGAGTACATATCTCTGCTGAAGGCATTTTCAAGAATATACTGATAATCTTGGTGGCTGGTTTGCTTTTGTATTCCAAGCATATGGTCTAATTCCTGTAAAACAGATTAGGTGTGATGAGGCCTGCACAGTGTTTTGCTAATAGACAATAAATCAATAACTGAGGCTTTGTTTGCCCAGTGTACTAATATACCTAATTTTAAATCTCTCATTTCCTCCTCTTGAATTCCATTCTACTCACTTGTCTTCGCCCCAGGTGTGTAGAACCTAAAGGGAGATAAATTTTCATTCACTGCAATAAAACCTTTTAACCTGAAAACCCTTTAAAACCTCCGACAATTCTGTTGCATGCCACTGCCTTGCACAAGGGGAGAGGAAGACACAAGCAATGTCTTTCATTTTCCCCCACTTCATACCATTGTTTCTTACTGATACCAATACTTGTTCTCAGTAATAATGATGATTACTATCAGGATCTCTCTGATGCCAGTAGCAAATCTCACCCAATCACTACAAAGATCAAGCAGAAGAAGCTCCTAGAGTGAAACGATCCAGATCTTTTTGCCTCTGGTCTAAAACCTCAGCTGTGACAAGTGGCTAAAGCCATCAGTAAATACTTCCCCCTTGTGGAAAAATTTCACTCATAGAAGACAATATATAATTATTTTCTAGATGGGAATTTATTAGTATAACAAGCCTAGAAACACAGCCTTAGACCACACCTAGATCAACTATTATCGACAACTTTCTCTTCTCTTTGCCTTGCCTTGCTTGTAACTGGAACCAAAACCAGACACACGGAATTAACTTCTTGTTCCTGGGGGCAGGGGAGGGAGAGATAAAAAGGGGAAAGCTCAACTAAAATTATGTCAGTTTACAAATAGAAATAGAAGTTAACTATAGACTCCCTGTTTCAGGGAAGTTTAAATGAAATTGCTGCTAATTTTCTCCAGTTTTCTCTTTCTTGTTAAAACGAAATATTTGCTCCACTTGGCAGTTTCAGCACCACATCCACTCACCAGCTGCAGCTTCCTTCTTTCATTCCTAAATCTCAAACTTGTTTTTCACACCCTCCCTTCTAAAGATAGGAGGGCATTATTGGTTCAAAACAATTTGGAGCGCTAACATTTGCTCATTTCTACTAAAAAAAAGAAAGAACAAATATAGTTTGAATTAAAGAGAGAAATCACTGGTCTTGCGACAGAAACAGTTCTAAAGGGTTAAAATCTATTTAGCTATTACACTAAGAAATAACTTCAACAGAAACCACCACCACCAAAAAAACCCCCAACAACCCATCCCAGACCTAAACTGCAGACAGAGAGAGCTCATGAAGAAGCTTCTTCATCCAAGAACAGTCCCCTTGGAGTACAAGGAAACGCAAGGACATTTCACTGGAAGCAGACAGGATCACAGACCGTGTTTCTACAAAAGCCATGTAAGCTTCTAAGAGGGTAACTGCCCATAAAAATAAGTGAATCCTGCACTCAGCAAGGTACACCACGGAAACATTCCGGTTGCAGCAGCCTCAAGTGTTTCTGTGTATCTGCCCTGCTCCTGGCAGAATACTCCTGACCCACTCCCAGAGCCCACCTCAGAGAGCAGCACAGGCATGACTTGCACGACTTTGGGTATCCTCTGCTGAGGGTTTCAGCAGTGCAAATGCTCCTGCATCCTACAGGCAACGAGTGCCTAACGAAAAGCCGACAGGTGTGTAACTCACGACTTACTGTATGTACTTTCTTTTATGGCAAATTCCTTCAGGCAGGACCCGCAGTCGCTGGACAGACGCAGAGAGATGACCTTCTTCTGCAGCCTTGCGGATTTCCTAACCAGAAATATCTGTTGTGGAGAAGGCAGAAGGACATGGTTTTAGCTTCATCACAGATGCCAGAATAAATACGCGTCATACACAAAGGGAACCAGAACAACCTCGTGATGTCTGATCTAGAACATACAGCAATTTTACTTGGTCACTACTGCATTGGGTCCAACACCTGGGTGTAAAATGGCAGCACAACATTTGGGAAAAGCATGTCCTCAAAGAAATTGAGATTCCTCTTACCCCAGGAGGCTGTGCCTGCAAAATTTCCATGGCTTCGGCATCATTCAGACCAAGCTGCAGCCACACAGGGTGAGTATGGAGGAGCTTGTCCAATATGCTCAGCTTGTTGGATAGGCTGTCATATCCAGAGTCTCGGGGGCAGCTTTTTACATCATTTTTCTCAGGAGAGACATTATCCATGTCCTTTATTAGACTGTGGGGGGAAAAAAAAAAATTAGACATGCTAACCTTCTATGAACAATCAACAATCACTCAGGTCAGTAAACAGAATTATCACCAAGCTCATGGCACTGCTGGCACTCTGGGCTGGTACTTCTCCTACTGAGAATTCATATATTTAGAATACACAAAAATTCTCTTTAAAGGTTCTCAATTCGAAGCCAGCTTGAAGATGGACCTTAGCATTCTTCTATGAGGTTGGAGAAACTCAGCCATCGCTTCAGATGCAATTGTATGTGCAGATGTGACTGACTGAACATCTCACTTGCCTTCTTTGCTATGCTAATATATGGAAAAAACTTCTCTTCAAGGATATTTCTGCAATTCAGACACTTTGATTCCCAGATCGATTGCAAATGCTGCATCCCAGAGGAATCTTCCTCTCTCCTGCCTGCCAGAAAAATCTGTTCAATACTCTGACCATGGAGCAACCCACGACCTACTGGTGATCCCTGCACCAGACACAAGAACTTGGTCTGTTTGGAGGGATTATTTTCACAACACAAGTCCACAAACCAGCATCACTTCATCTTATGCCCAGACTAATGTCTCTGCTCCGGCAGCTCTGTTGCCTTCACAGCTGCACGTCCATCTTTGCTCCCCTCTGCTAAGAGGTCAGAGTGGGAGGAGGTGAGAAAGAGATGAGAAACCCAAGAAAGAAACAAGAAAAAAATGTTAAACCCTCCCTAAGGGTTGGCTTCCTTAAAAAAAACCCAAAACATTGTAAGTGGCAGTCACTTTTTATAAGACTCCTGCTAAATTCTGTAAATATTTACATTTTTTTCCATTTTGCCATGAAAGGTCCTTACCTTGCATTTTGATACTACACTTCCCATGATCAGAAACAAGTAGGGAATTGTACATTTATGCTCGAAATTCCTTTGGCTGTGGATTGACTCCTATGTGAGAAATAAAGGCTAAGCTAAGTGTGGATGTGGCAAAGTAATGTAAGGTTAAAATTTATTTGGGGCAGGGCATCTAAAGTTACTGCTACATTCGGTAATGAAGTGCAGGTCTTGGAGGCTACAGATTCTTGTTATTAAAAATCCAAATAAACAGAATACTTTGAGAACTCCTTTTGTTATGCAAAGCTTCACCATCATCCATATAATACAGAACATCCAGTACAAGGGCACGTGTGTTGCTGGGTCAAATTTATCTTTTTTGAGCTAGAAGTACATCCCGTGATTGTCCCCACGCTAGAAATCACTGCGGAGCAGTTACTCTGCTAACAGCTTCCTGATGGCAGTATTTAGGGGCGGACAAAAAGAACCCTGCAAGCCCGACTGACTCCCTGAGATGTGGGGCAGAGGATGGGTTCCCCTCACAGACACCTTTTCTGTAGCAGAGGAGGCCCTGGGCGGCAGAGGGCAACACAGCTCCACCGCCACACTGCTCAGCTCCGCTGAATTCCGTGCTTCGGACAGGCCCCGAGCATCGCTAACAGCCTTCACCATCCTCACCATGCCAGCTATTGTACCACAACCAGTGGGTACAGAGCTCACAGCACTGGAGCACTGAATACTTAACCAACCAAACAAAAAGCCTCCAAAAAACCCCACACCAAAAACCCAAGCCGAACCAAATTAAAACCCACCAACCAAAAAGCAGAAAAAACCCCAATGACCAAAGTGCTTTCTGCTAGCTTTGGTCAGCAACTTGCAGCATCTCTGGAGAGGGCAAGCAAGGAAAGTAAATGCGGTAGAGAACTTTCACTGTATGATCAGATAAGAACAGGCAAAATCATTTGACTTTTCATTACCTGGATCAATTACCACTACCGGCGTTTGCCTCTTTACTTTTTTCCTCTTTCTTTTTGCTTATTTATGATGTGATGCTTTTCAGATTTCCAAGGCATCTCAAATGCAGACGAATTCCGCCCGCTGCCCTTCCTGCTCACAAGCATCAGAAGCTTTTACTAACTGCCAGTACGCCTTCAAGGGGCACAAATACACACAGACACGCTGGGTGCAGGAGGGAAGTGCTGTTTACATCACTCATGACCGGGTCTGAAACTGCCTCAGCAGGAATACTGAGTTCCCCTTTCGACCAGTCGCAGCAGAGCCCAGTGTCGCAATGGATGAATCTCCAAAACGTCAAATCATGAAGCACAGAAGTGTTTTCCTGAGCTGTACCTCCAGTAAATATTGCTCAGAAACTTCCCACTCGCCCTCAGTGCCAGTTAGCTGCACGACAAACCAAAGGGAGCCGTGGCAAAGTGCAGGTTATACACCAATGCTGGCTGCAAGCTTAGACAGATATAAATCATTTCCATTCCTTGGTCAGGAGGTGAAAACTAAGCATGCTGCAGGGGGAATATATCCAGGAGGGAAAGGCTTCTTGCCTACTAAAGACAGCTACTTCACATTGAAAAGAAAGTGTGTGACTGGTCTGAGCTGGAAGGCCTGGCATTGCTTGCTACCACAAAAGCACCTGCAGCTGGCAGGAGTTTGCACAGGCACGCAGAGTCACGATGTTCCTCTTTGGTGTGACTGGCTTCACGTTGTCCCACACTCCCTAGACAATTATAAATCTGAAGACTAACTTGAATGGGGAGCTATCAGATTTTTGGAACTTCCAGGTACTTACATGCACAATCCCTCCCACATGCTGAGATCCAAGGAGGAATCTCTCTGACCTTCATACACAGGCACCTCCTTGCTGCAGCTGCTTCTGCTCCCTCAAGAAATAAGCCAAAGATTATGAATAGCTGATCACGACCAGAACTTCTGCCACTCCTAAACACTAATGGCTCAAACAACACCGATGCAACTCAGATAAACCAGCACTAGAATGTTGCTGCAATCTGTGGTTAGGTAAACAGGAATAGGAAACACTTTTAAAAAAAAAAGATTTCCTATTCCCAAATAATAAAGAAGGAGGCAGAGAGAAAGATCTAACCTAGTGAGCAGTGGAAAGAGCACACCTTGGAAAAGCCACACCTGGCAAACCACACACAACCTACAAGAAGCCACTTCCCAAGGCCTGGGAGCGAATGCAGTAAAAAAACCCCACTGGTCTGATTTGACAGCCTATTTGCAGTGGTCTAGCACGGCTGAGCACCATATTCCCAGTTTGCTTTTTACTCTTAAAATAATTTTAATTCATGATCTGGGCATTAGACATACAGTCAAACCTTGACACATGGGAGTTCTTGAAATTTGTTACGTGTTAAGAGTTAGACTAAAATTATTTGGGACTGGGATGTGCGTGTAACTACTTTGGAAACAATTGCATGGAAAGAATAACCATTTGAATTCATGATCATGGATTAACTCAAGTGTACCGAACAAAAATAAGAAGTTGCTGTAACCTAAAGGCTAGCAAAATATGCTGTATATTATGCAACAACTGAAATCCTCTCCTGGTTTTACTTTTGGGTTGGTGGATGGGTGGTTGATTGGTTGGTGTTATTTGTTTGGGATTTTGAAAAAAACAATACTCCTGACAAAATACAATCTGACCAGACCACATTAAACTCAAAATCCAAACACCAATCAGCTTTAATGGATGGTCTGCTTTAATGCAGGGCTGCTACACGGTTCCTCTTCAGTGGGAAAGGCAGGTTTCAACACTACTCACAATGAACTACACGAAACAAATGATTCATGCGAGTTTCCTTAGATTTGAGAAAACCCGTGAACACGTGGGAAATAAAAAGAGGTAACTGCCAAGATAAACAATGCTGTGCTGCATCCTGATTAGACTTAGCTCACAGTAAAAAAGACAAGGAACGGGTTGAAGCCTGTAACCAGGATGATCCTTGCTCATGACGTGAACCTTGCTCCAGTCCCACCAAAGTTAACCACCACACAGTTAACTCCGTTCGATTATCCACTGCAAAATGCCTGGATTTCTGTAAATCCTGTGACCTAACTGCTCCTAATCACCCCAGCCTAGTCCACACAGTCATACAGAACGTCAGCTGGGAGGGGCACAGAGCCCCTGGAAGCTTCCTCCTGCATCCCATTACAGCTAAAAGAGCAGGACAAGGCGGCTGGGAAGCAGGGTGCTGGATACTTGCCTGCCCCTCAACAGTAACAGAAGTGGCTCTCCAGGCAAGGCAGAGGATGGCTCTCCTGAAGTCAGGAAGTGCTGGGGAAAAGCCGGCGGCGGCAGGGCTGTGCGGTGCAGGGCACAAGGCAGGGAGCACAGCTCTGCCCCTGCCCCTTCCCGGGTAACAGAGCGGGCAGGGAAGACGCTGCTGCTCCTGCCACCGCCAGCGAAGCATCCCTGAACCGTTCCACGGGCAGGACGTGCCCCGGGAAGCCGGGAGCCTTACAGCCTCCCTACAGAGGGACAGCGGGAAGGTCAGCCCCTCATGGACATTCCCACAGGCACACGGGGGCCCGGGGCCTCCTAAAGAGCATCCAGGTGCATCCAGGTGCCACCAGTCCTGGCCGCCACTGCACGCAGAAGCTCTCTGGTTACTCTTTCAAAGGTGACAGGAACAGCAGGACACAAATCTGTCCCACCAATTCCCTTTTCTGACGGCTCTGCTCATTTGCGTTATTGAGATAAATGTCTGTATGGGGAGAAAGGCCAGGCATCAAAAAAGCGGGATACTGAGACAGCTCCCCATTAAAGACATTTTTGCAAGCCTTTCTTTTTTGCCTGGCTTTTACATATTTACGAGCCAAAGTGGGAAGTCCTTGAATCATTCTCAGTATTACTTGGGCCATATATATTAAAGGAGAGATGAGCCCAAAATAAAACTGGTGTGAGGAGTATAAATGTGAAAGTCACCACATAACCACAAAAAACCTCACACCACAATACTAAGGTTGCAGACACACAATTTCATGCCCTTATTTCTCTGAATTCAGCCGAGAGCTCTGCAACTGCTGCCTTTCCAGAACTGCTCTGGCTCTGTGCAGTTACCTGCTAGGTGGAAAAAGAGCGAGGAAAATGGACATTCCATCGAGCTCAAATTTCCCTAGATGCAAATCCAAAGGTGTCTTGGGGTCATATCAAGATATCAACTTCTGAACAGCAGAACACGCAATGAGAAGAGCAAACTACATTAATTGCCAAGTTTTAAATTAACTACAAAGAAATAAAGTTATGACAGTAAACATAGCCTTGTGAGGTGTCTAGTTTAAACAAGAACTCTGGAAAACCTTTGTTGAAATTACTATAATCTTGATCTGTAGCTCTATACAAAAAAAAAGTGTTGGTGCACAACTAAATTACATCATTTATACCAACTTTGATACAACTTCTTCCTTACATAGAAGCATGCAGTTCAGAATTTTGTAGTCACAGGTTTGACTTTAGCTCATTTATTCAGACTTCATATTTTGCATTATCAGCTTGAAGTGACAGAAACTAATTTTTTTTGGATGGCTATTATTATTTTTCATGGAAATGGCATTATTCACTTTTCAATATTAGGTTTACTGGCATATCTTAAAGTAAAATATATTTTGCAGTCAAGATTAAAAATCCATTTAAAAAAATCTATAAAAAGAAAACTCATGATCTGTAAAATGAAGAGGTTTAGTTGACTGTTTCCAGCTAAGTGCTTCCACCAAGATTTTAGAATCAGTAGACCTTAGCCTTTCATGCATATGTTGTATTCAAAGATACAAGAAGCCTTTTCTTAACCGAAAATTAGCTGATGATCTCTGAAGTTAATTAGCTGAATTCACAAAATAAAGAAAGTATCCTTTCTGCGCCTGTAAAAGAAATGTGCTCTCAAAAGCTTTAAAACTTGAATAATGTTCAACCAGGGTCACAGCCAAGGACTTCAGTTCGACTGTCTTACGTTCTCTGCCACTTGGGCAACAAAACTGCTGCTTTAGTGTTTTTTTAAATAATCTACATATGCTTTGCAGTAAGTTCTAGCAGATTTCAATAGAATTCATAGGAAGAAAAAGAGCTAAACATCTTGGATGTAATGCTAAATAACAATTTTCCACTTCAGTACCTCACTGCTAGGAGAACAAAGCCCACCAGCTCCAGGGCTGGCCAAGACCACGCAAACAGATAAAACACAACACCTACACTGGTCGCTTTCCTCTTGCAACAAATACTTCAGGTAAGTACAAAAATGCGTTCTCTTGTTAACACAATGATTGAAATATTGATTATCCCCCAGATGTCAGTTTAGCAGATGTTACTGGTCAAGAAAAGCCAAAATCCTAGGGTCCCACTCTGCCCACTTAAAGGTACAATTTTATATTTTCTATGTGCAAGTCACTTATATATAAATTAACTTAAACACATAACCCACATATGCATCAGCTCATAGCAGTCAGTATGTTACTTCTTAACCTGAGAACACAAAAAAATAATGTTATTGCATCTTGAATCTTCAAAGAGCCCCTTGAAGCAATGGACTTTTTGTCTTTACAGCGTGAAAGCAAAGCTGTGCCACGGACAATGGTAATAATGTTAGTAGTTTCCTGCTTCAGACGTTCATCATACCCAAGTTTTTTAACAAGGGAGCAGAAGTGAAGCTCGGCTGCAATTAGAAGATATTAAGGCAAACACACCGAACAACTGAATCTCTGGGCACTCCTGCAGAAAGGCAAATTCCTTGGATCAAGAGCAAGATTATCCACACCTCCTATGCTGCCAGGGAGAAAAGTGCTAGGACACCAGCCACTCAAGCATAATTAAAACATTACTGTCGTGCTAGACCCTCCAGAACCACGAAAATAAACATTTTAATCACCTTCGCCAATCAGCAGATTCATCTTCCACTGTGAGATCTGTCTGTACCATCTCCTGTTTCAGTTCTCCGATTTCTGAGGCAATTGTGTCAATGAGCTAGAAAGGGACAAAAATAGTATGACATCAAGTGAGTGGAAGAGGCGTGGAAAAGAAGCCGGGGCAAGTTTAGTCACCAGAGATTACAAACTTTTTCTTTTTTTGTATAATCGCATCCTATTTGGACTTCCCCTTGCAAAGGAACAAGTAAGGATTGGGGCCATGTATAAAGGTTCTCAGAGGAAGAGTAATTCCTGTTTAGTGCCAGTACAAAACCTTCCAGTTTGGCTAGTCTTTTAATTTAAATTGATTACATTTGCAACCTCTATGTATTATGTATTATACATATGTATAATTGCAACCTTCTATGTATTATACAATATCTTACAAGAACTAAATTATTTAACTGTTCGTAGCATTTACCTTCTGAAAAAAAAAAAACAAAACTAGAAGAGTTCCATCTGTAAGAGTTTTATTTCAGAAGGGACAATAAGCCAGCATTACGATACCGTGGAGGATGAAAAGCAATGAAGCAAGAAGGGAAGGGGTGGCTGCTTTTCACATTAGGTTTTGGACTCCACTTGAACACAACAATTCAATTAAAAAAGAACTGCCTTTCAAACCTTCAGCACAGGTAGAACACCAACCTAATTCTGGGTACGAGGGCAAAAACTCATTTTAAGGTGGGCGAGATTAGCACTAAGGTTGTACCCCAAGCGATGCAGAATTTGCTAGCCAGACTTCTGGGAAACATTTTGTTGAGCAGAAACCAACCATGAAATGTGCAAAGCCTGCTCTCTCAACACTTCTCTGCGGCCAATGCATCAAGTCTGCTCGTCACCCCACACCAGGACAGCATATAAACCCCAGCAGGGTCCCCTCTCTCCCGCAGGGAGGGAACCTCATGAAAGGTTTGCAGCGACGCAGTGATCTCTGCCACCACCCCTGCACATCACAGCCAACAGAAACCCTGGCACATAAAGCAAAAACCAGCTTCGGGGTCCAGGTCAGAAGAGCCTTCACAGCTGCCCAAAAGGCATGAGCCCGAGTACCACTCAGGGGAGGGAACTCGGTGCAGCAGCACCTTCAAAGAATTGCAGGCAGCATTTTCCTAAATTGTTACACTGGAAGTTTTCCTCCACCTCAGGAACTCACACTCTGCTGTGCAGAGATTCAAAATTCAAAAGAAATTTTAGTCTCTGCTTGCAACTGGCCAGATCCAATAAATAAACCTTATGGAAGAATGAAGTATCATTGCCCACACCATAAGGGCTTTTTTCTGTCCAAGTCATAGCTCCCAGTGTCAGAAATGATACAAAGTTTAACATTCCTTAATATAATTTTAGTCAGGGGTTTTGTTTGCCTTTGCTCAGGAGGAAAGGAATTGAAGTTTCTTTTCAAAGGACTGTTTGACCACTCGAGGCCTGACCAGACTGGGAGCAGCACAGAAGGTACACAAAAGATAACAACCATTAACCAACATCAACTCCAGCCATCATCCCTGGCATCATCGAGACTCCTGGTCTGGGAAGAGACAGATAAGAGAATGAGTACCTAATTAACATTGAAGGCAAAGGGATCAGTAATCAATAGGAAACCAAATACTAAGACCTTGGGACCAGTGAACATTGAACCAAGGAATTTCTCTGGGTTTTGACTGAATGTGAAAAATCTAGTAAAGACTTATGTGTGATGGAATCATTTTCTCTGCACAACCAGGGCAACGTGTGCATGAACTGACTGCTGTTGCACATCCTGGCCAGAACAACATCCTTGCCAGAATAAAGCAATGCCTTAATTCTCTAACACTAAAAATTGTTGTTGGAGAGTTTTTGTTTTTCCTGCAGTTTCAGTGACACCAGCCATATGTACCACTGACACTGCAAAGAGAATCCCCCTGCTGATTCTCAAACACCCCAGAGTCACTGCAGCCAGATGTGAGCAATGCCTCCCTGGCCATCAGAAGGGGAGGCTGGAGGAACCCAGGCCAGCCTCAGGGAGCAGCTGGAGGAACCCAGGCTGACCTGAAGGAGCTGTCTCTCCACAGCCCCCGGGAACAGCTCAGTGCTGCTGGGTGCAGGTCAGGTCATCCCTCCTTTTGGACAAGGGGTGACTCCAGCCCTCACACTGGCTTTCCATGGGGAAAAATCCACACCCCACTGCTGTCCAGTGGGCCTCACTAAAAAGCCATTGCATCCCCAATGCACGGTGTCTGACCATGGCTATAGGCAGCAGCACCCCGTCAGAGTGGGGGATTAAGGCTAGCAGAGCAGCCTTTTCACTAAATTAGCAGTGTAACTACCTCCAGCGCTGCATGCACTGGTCAGCCTGTCTGGTCCCCTTCTGCAGGGCCCAGGGACAGCACCGAATCCAGAGAAATTACTCCCAGCTCCGTCCATTTTGTGCAGTATGGTAAAACCTAAGGCCAGTCACACAAGCACCTTAAAGACAGTCAGTCTCAGAATAATCAAGCTGGAATTGGCCATCCAGCAGTCTTCAAGGGATTATAGTCAAACCACTGGAAAGGGATTAGGTCAACTCTGCATGGCAACAGATGTGTCTCTTTCAGCAGCCTTCCTTCAAATCCCTTAAGATTCCGCTTAAGATTCCAGCAGAGCAACACAGACTGCTTGGCAGTTTGGTGGCCATCCACCCAGAGAAGGTGACCAGGAGCGGAGTGCTGCAGCCAGCTCTGGGATGTATTCTCCCTGCTGGGCATCCAGGTGCCTCGGAGTGCTCAGCAGAGCCAACTGTGGACCGTCAGAAGGGGTGAATTTATGCACTGCCAGCACAGCAGCCCTGCAAAGCCGCTTCAGCTGGCGACAGCACGAAAGCTGGGCTGCGACTCCCCACGAATCAGCTCTGCACAAGGAGCTCCTCTTCATGGGCAGCACGGCCTCGGGTCTCTGCATCCCTAAGACCAGCTGTGCCCATGGTGAGCCATCACAGCCATGGTGAGCCATCACAGCCGTAGCGAGCCATCACAGCCGTATGCCCTGCTCTCTGGCACACCTGCAGAGACCAGGTGTCTCGCAGGCCTGCAGCCTGCAGAACACAGGAGCTTTTCAGCACTTCTCCCTGCAAAGCTTACAGTGTATGAGCTCTCCACAGAAGCGTCCGTGTGTTTTCAGCCAGCTCCTCCATGCCTGCCTTGCTGTGTCTCCTACCTGGCTGGCAAGTGAGTTAACTCTCTTAGCGGGCTTTGACCAGAGCTGTGACAAAACCTGTGGATGCTGAAATGCTGTTAGCAGGGAAATTTTCTCTTCTTGCATTCATCCTGTGAGAACTTTTCCTTTGCTGTGTAAGCTATGTAAACAACAGATAAGGATTTTGTAAATAACATTCATATCTAGTATCTTCTGACCTTGTGTACATTATATTAAGAAAAAACATTTCTAAGTGAGTGTCTGAGATCTTGACCAATCACCCTAGGAGAAGAGTAAGCACTGTTCAATTGCTTTATGGACCTAGAATATATAAATGGTATTGTAAATTTAATAAATAATTCATTCCTTGCTCTAACTCCTGCCTCGCTGCATCTCTGAACCCCTGCTTAAAAGCCCACACAAACCCACCTCCCTCCCAGAAAACAAAATGTCGAGAGCTACAGAAAGGAATTCTTATCCAAACTGTACTAACAGCAAAGTAATCTTAACGCTTTTGAATTTATATGCCTGCCTCGAAGAGAATTCTGCAGAAATGATCAGTCCTGAGAGGAATTCCTCCATGTTTAGCAACTTTGCTTCTTTTTCTAAAGAGGACTTACACAAAACCGCATGTTTCGAGCAGTCTCATGCTCACATTCTCATCTACAGGCTACATTTCTTGGGCATACTACATAGCCTCCATGACAAATCAGTCTTTCCTTGGTCTCTGAAAAGCCAATACACTCTGGAAAAGGAAACCAGGTCAAAGTGTGGCATCAAACCCCAAACTGACCTGCAAAGTTCCCCAGGATGGAACACACACCGCAGCCCAGCCGAGACTTATCACCTGCCACCATGTACTCCACCCGAACTAAAACACTGATGTCTAGGAAGAAACTCCTCTTTTTTTTTCTAGAATAAGCCACCAATATTTTCTGCAATTTCCAGCTAATTTTCCTTAAATTCTCTTTCAAGACAAAAAGAAGTTGCTCTTCTCTTCATTTAAGAAAAGAAAGTCTTACAGAGCTGCACCATTTGTGTATCCTTGCAATTAACTGACACATACAGTTAAAACAGCATTTTTCCATCAAATAACATAAGATGCACTCATGATTTTATGACAGCATTTCCCAGTGTTTAGGATCAATGAAACTTCTGGTGATTATACAGCACACGTGATGCACACGTGATTAGCATCATACAAGATGAGCTGTTAATAACATGTTTCTACAAAACGCAGGAAGGATCCTTGGTGTGTGTTATTATTAGCTCCAGCCCTGAGGAAATGAGCAGCAGAAGAAGGCTCTGCCTTTTTAGTGCAAGGCTGAGAATATCGGAATTCTTCAAAGAGACTTCTCTATTTGCAATAAGTGTGGTACCCCCTTGGCTGGAAATAATGGGAAAACTCATCCCTTTGTTTCAACAGACTCGAAATCAACATGGTAATAGGGAACTTCCAAAGGAAAATGCAACTGAAGTGGTTGTACACATTTGTCAGAGGCCACTGTTAGTGGAAAACAGCATACATGAGCCCAAGGACTTAAAAAGTAATCAGAAGAAATCTGTTATGGACTATTTAGGTCTGTGACATAGATATTACCCTGCTATGCTACAGAAAGAGGAGGTTTACCTGAAAAATGCATTTGGAAGTACGGCATCTTCTCAGGTGGTTAAGTATTTAGTATTTTTTTAAAAATAAAATTACAATGAGATCTTATACAACATGATAAAATACCTATTTTTCTGCGTAATGATTTTCCTTGGGAATTTATTTCTGATAAAGCACTGTTGTGTAAATTCAACAGACACTACAGTATAACCACTGTAAACCCAAATAACAATTATGACTCAGGCAGCACGAATTCACACAGCAGCCCAGTACAGTATTGCCTAACCAAATCTATCCTAAACACTAGATTGCCAAATACCCATGTACTAACTGTTGACATTCCTAGCATCCATGAACGAAATAATGAAACGCAAACATCTCAAACCACAGCACTTCCTTTCACAACGTACCACACTCTGCTTATTGTCAATTGATTCTGAGCTCAACGAGACTGAGCCCAGCTTTTGGGAGCTGGCAAGGCTGACAGTGAAACTCCCACATGCAGACCACAAACACGGCACCTCAGCACCCCGGCATTCTCTCACCACAACACAACATCTATTTGGCTTTGCATCTTTCAGGATGTGGCACGAGCAGCAAAAATCAGAGCCGGTGTGTTCACCAGAAGCAACCCACTCCCAAGGGGCTCCAGGCACACTTGTGAAGCTGCTCTGGTGACCCTCACGTCACTGCCACCAGGGAAAGCACATGCCCAGGACCAGACAGAGACAGTGCCTCTCTCAGAAGCCCAGCTTAACTACAGCTCTTCTTACTCACTTGACTTGAACAGTTTCCTGTTCCCAGAAGAAGACAGGTGGCTTTGATTTGATGTCTGTTCCCACACATTTTTAGAAAAAACCGTGTGACAACTGAATTCTTGCTTTTTGTGCTGAAATGTAAATAAGCTTATACAGAGAACTAACGAAACTGCCATCGTTCTGAGACTGCACTGAAAGAGTCAGCCAAGATGACCACTGCAGAACGTTTCCAAGCCCCGAGATTTACAAGAGGAAAAGGTAAGATGGGTGCTTCTAATCTGGCAAGGGGACACGGGCCGAAGACAGCGAGATCAGTATCAGACTGGACAAACGAGCCTCAGCGCTCACCACTCCCCCTTCCTGCCAGCATCTCATTTTTCATTCTTTCTGGAGACCTGCATCCTCTTTGGCATCACATCTTTGCCTTCCTGTTTTGATAAGCAGAACGTAGCAACCCTCACAGAGGGCTCTGTGTGATGAGGTGGCCAAGTGCCAGAGACGAGCCGAACTGGGAATGCTGCTTCTGGACTTGTGCAAGCCTCTGAATACAATCCAATATTTTGATACACGGCTGCAAATTCTGGTTATTTTGCACAGTGAGCTATGAATTCTCAGGGCCGCCGACATTGTTCAGCATCTTACTCATCAGAAACAAACTTTTACCTGATGCTTGGTTTTGGAACAGAAAAGCTTTGCTGGTGTAAAACCTCTGATGTTAGATCAGTAAATACTGGAACATTTTGAGGAGAAGGAGGATAATTCAGTAAAGATGACATTTGTCAGAGACATCTATTCAGGCCCTTGCCTTACCACAGACTCTCTCTGAAACCACTGGCAAGCTATCCAGACCCAGAATTATCCAAGACTAACCCCATCTTTGTCTCATTTTTACTACTTGCTGGCTCTGAGCATTCACCAGTCACAAGGTGTAGAGTCCACAGAATTTAGCCTCTAAAAGTACAGACTTTCTGCTCCGTGTAAAATGGGGACAATACTGTTTTCCTTGTGTACTAACAGTCAAAAATAAAGCTGTGAAAAAAACTAAGAGATAGTCAGAAGCTGCAGCAATGAGAACTACTTGAGAACCAGAAAAAAAAAGATAAAGTTGGAATTTCCCACATGTTTGTCAGCGATTTTTCTGGCAAATGTTGCTGAGAATGGTAAGATACTCCCTTAAGAAGATTTAAGTGCCCTGAGAATCTGCATAGCAGCGTGGTAAAGGTTTCTTAGGCAACTACAAATGAACAAGCACAACATGAGAGCCATATGCAAGTACACTGCACAGCCTGTGCACGTGGGAGAGCATTCTGAAGAACAGAACAGCAGGGATAAAAAGCCATATCTTAATTACTAGGTCTCCTAAACACAGACAGACAAGGCAAACTAAAACAATGTAAACTCAAAAAATCCGATGTGCCGAGTATTTTGCTTGCTCACCAGCTCAGCTGTAGCAAACAAATGTAAGTGTTGTCACAATTCTGCTCACGTGGGGGAGGGAGGAAGAAAAGGCAGATCCACTGCACACACACAAGGTTCCAGGTGCACTGCACACAGGCTGGGCACACTGACTGCCTGCAGCTTCCAACCCAGCACAGCGTGGAGACATCTTTTTCCCTGCCAGCACGCCCTTAAGAAAATTTAGGACCTTAGTTTTCTAATTCACAATGTTTCTTGAAATTGCCCAGGCAGACTGCGTTTCGAATAGTTTAGAGTAACTGCAACCCCACCACCATGAACAAAAGAGCTGTTCCAGCATCTGTCTTCTACACAAGAATTACAAAAGGAGATGCCAAAGGACTGCAGGAAATGACTGGGTGCTTGCTTACAGTCCCATCTGACATCAGGAGCCCTTCAGCACCCATGTGAGAGACAACCTAGAGATATTTCTTGGAACTGAGACGGTTCCTTGCTGCGATTTGAAAAACAGGGCTATTCTCCCTATTTGGCCGTGGAGTGCTATCAGCAAGGCTGATGTCTGTGCTCCTGAGCTATGAGAGGTAGCTGAAGTGTACTGCAGAACTGAGAGGTGATTCCTGTCACTGGATGACTCTGTTACTTGCTGACCACGTGAATTGCTGGGCAAGACAAAAGGAAAACACGATGTCACTGCAGAGCTGATCCTTCATTTCCTAAAGATTGCTCTATGGGAAACTTCTGCCCCAGAGGAAGAGAAGGAATGGAAACAGCAACGCCCCGAGATGGCAGCGTTAGCATCTTTCACTGGAAGAAGCTACAGCAAGTGATGAATATTCTAAGGGATGTGATCATGGTAAGCTAATTCAGTGCTCAGAAGCACCTGTAAATTCGGATGGCTCCCTAAAGCAAAACCCTGCCCAGCAGGGCAGCCACTGCGACCCTGGCACACAGTTAATAGGATTCAGTCACCTTTGAAAACTGCACTGATAACTCCTACTGCACCCTGGCTTTTTGGGATGCCCATTGTTCTCAAAATAGGCAAGGAAGTGAAACCAATTTTCCATCCAATAATGGAAATCGTAAATCTGTACCACAACTTTTAGTGACACAAATCCAGTTTATGAAGGCTCCAATAATTTTATGCCTGTGCATAATAAAGCTTATGTTCTCAGCATTAGCAGCAAAGAGAGCCATGACCTGTTTTACACCAAATATTCTATTCCATGTACAGAAAAAATATACATGTGAAATAACTGGGGGGTAATGTAGCCACAAACACTGCCTGTTAAAATAAATGCTCAAGAAGTACTTCCCATCTTAGAGAAAAGGCTTACTATGTATCACAGAGAGCACTGCAGATTCTGCTGCGCTCATTTCACAGAAACCCACATACTTTATGTTCTGTTTAAATATCCCATTTACCTTAAAGAAACTTCCTCTTTTGTCCAGACAACGGGTTTTCATCGTCAAAGACGACATCTTCCCTGAGAAGACTCCACTGTATGCCTTGATCTCCTAAAAGCAGACACATATTTGTAATGGTTAGTCCAGCCTGTAGGAAATTCCTCTGCAATTCTAAGCCACAGAAACAGTCACAACAAGCCTTCTGCCAAAACCCTTTCCGTCAACAGCATCGTGCCATTTATTTCCTACCAGAGTCCTTACATATCCCTTCAGTCCACTATTTTTCCATAAATTCCTTCAAAAATACAGTGCTACTCAGAGTTCTGTATTTCTCTCTTCTCTTTGCAGCTGATCCTGTAGCTGTGAGTAGATTTTAATGTGCTCATTAAAAAAGAATGCTAAAACATAATGATTGCTTTCTTTGTTTACTTGACCTCAGCCTGCAGTACAAACAGAACAAAATGTTAGATGTCATTACAATCCACTCTCAAATATTACAGTATTAGCAGGACTTACCAGGAGGGGAAAAAACCAGTTTAAAATCATCCACAAGGGAGAAAATACTCTACCATTAAAGTAAAAACCAACAACCAACAACAACAAGAAGCCCAACCCTGACCCCCTCTACCCCCCCAAATAAAAAGCTGCTTCAAGTTTCTAAAATGCAATTGAGTCATATTCAATCAGGAACTGAAGGTAGGAAGAAGCTGCATTTTCCACTATCAGGTAAACTGAACAGTTTAACATCCAGGACAACACACTAATGCCTCACATGAGGAATACCCAGAGAGTGATCTCCATCTGAAAGCAGAGTAGCAGAGCTCCTCTAAAGGCACAACCAATTCACACCAGCAATCTGAGAATCAGTTTCTGAACTAAGCAGGAGTCAGTTCCATGGCTGAAAAGTCCTTCCAGGATTTTTACAGGTGAGCCTGTAACTGTATTTAAACAGCCTAACTCTTCTCCTCGCCCACACGTTTACCAACCACATAGCATGTTCAAAGTTTCGCCCACCAAAAGGGCAAACAATGCAAGTGCAAAACATTACAGAGTACAGACACAGACACAGCTTTTGATTTGATACAGCAGAAATTAAAATAAAAATGGCTGTCAGCAGCAATGAAAACCAAGTTTAGTGGTGTGGCTGCAGAGGGAGATGGAGAAGAACAAAGCAGTTGGGACAGAGAATGCAGACAGGTAAACAGCCAAATTTGACACATACCCCACACCAAACACATGCCTGCTTCTGCCTCCCTCTAATGCCCTATGAGAAAAAATTGACATGGGTAAAGAAGACCAAGGCAGAAGGAGGAGCTTAAATGAAAAAAAGGGTTAAATGAAAAACCCTGGCAAGCAAAAGTACATGAGAAAAGGGAGAGGGTCCAGGCAGGAGAAAAGAAACATTTTGGTTTTAACATGTAGCAGGAAGCTTGAAATAGTTCCCCCTGTTTCCAGAGGTCCTGCCACAAGAGCACTAGAAAAGGTTACATTTTTCCACTTGGATTCTGGTGAAAAAGCAGCCATGCCAGGAAGCTCGGGAACCTGCCTGTTTTCCAGGCAGGCTTTGCAGACTTTGAAGGCTGAGAGAAAAATCTCGAATTCTGCACTTTTGTGAAAACCAAACACTAGGGGATGAGCAAGAGAAGACAAAAAACAGTGCTGGAAAAAAAAAATTTAAAAAAAAAATCCAACTTTGCTCCTAAATCAGTGTATTTAAAGGATACACTCCTGGTGAAGCTCTAAAGATTTGCGAACTGTGTTTCTTTACCTAGAAGTCTGTCTAAATATCTTGGCCACGCTAATCACATAAGAGATGATGTTCAGAGAAGTGGGTGGTTTTGCAGGTGCTATTAAATGAGTTAATGTCTCCTCACTCATTTGCCACATACACAAGGGCACAGAGCAGATGTTCCACTCTGGGGAGCATAAGAAATTATATTCAAAAAAAAAAGAAAGAAAAAGTCTTCTTTAGATCAATTCTGGAAAGAAAATTTGCACCTGGGAGTGTTAAGGTGGATGGAGACCCAAGAAACCCAAAAAGGAATTAGAATAAAACCTGAAANGGTGGATGGAGACCCAAGAAACCCTAAAAGGAATTTTCAATTTTCCCAGTTGATCCTACTCCCTTAACGACAACACCAAATTAAATGACACGGAAAAAACCACGGAGAATTTAAAGGAGTTAGCTTACAGGGTTATGAGCAAGATCCTGCATTTGTCTGTGCATCTCTAGTCTCAGTCATTAATCACTCCATTTGCAAACAACAACCCCTTCACAAGAAATCTCATGGGTTTTAATTCTTTTTTCCAATTTAACCACAAGGATGTCTGCATGCAATCCTACTACCAAAATAAGACCATGCTGGGATTTTTACATTCTCCATCAAACATACAGAGGAAGGAAAACACACAAACACACAGTTTTTGCCTTTCAAAGAGTGGCACGACTCCAGTCAGAAGAAAGCCTCAAACAAAACCGCTGCTTATTTCACTTGTAAGAGGTTCTGGAGCTCTAAACCTCTTCATAACTTCTATTACTGTCACTATTTAGGCAACATTACTGCTGTCTGTAGGACCTGAACTCTGAGCCTCAGCTGAGCTCTTCTCAGCTCCACACAGCCAGCGAATCAATCCCCACCACCTTTCGTGGCTACAACGTCACTTCAGTCTAATTTAGGGTAACCTAAAGAATGCTTCATGTTTGAGTGGGTTTTAGTATTTCTGTCTAAAATCAGCACAACGGGGAACACTGCTGGGTTTATTCTGTATTTGTTGGGAGGGGTTCTTTAGGTGCAGGTACTTCTTTTTCACCATCCAATACACAGGAAGACATCAGGGCTCGCTGGTAAAATGGAGATGGTAAAATGGAATTGTAAAATGTTGCACCAGGCTGGGTGCAACACTCAAAACCTGGGGGGGGGCTCCTCCCTCAGATCTCAGAGGTACCTCCGCATCATGCAGAAACAGCTGCAGAAAAACAAACCTACTGTCAGGAGGTTTCATTGCTCTACACAGCTGTGCACATCTGACGCTTACTCAGATCCAAAACAGGCTGAAAAACCACCGCTCTGAAGCTGTCCTTGTTGAGTTTGGACTATATGAGGCTGTCAGAAACAAAAAAATCTCCCTCCCTTGATTGGTAAGCTGGGTAAAGAAAGTCAGCAAAGCACGTCATCTCCCATACATACCAGAGAGGAGCCTTTTCTCCTCCGGCTGCGTTCCAGGCAGTGAGGCAGAGAGCGCAGAGAGCCTCACCCAGACACGGGTGCCGCTCAGAAACCCACCTGGACGCGTCACCAGGGCGCAGGAGCCGGCTCACCGTGTAACTCACGGGGCCTTCTGCAAGGGAGCCTTCTCTGTGTCTGCGTCACAGCGGATAATAAGGGTGCTTGGGGGGAATAAAGTGGCCTCTGCTGGATTCATACTGGATGGTGTGCAGTCCGTTTTCTCCCGCAGCAGCGCTCTGCCCCAGCTCTCGTGGGCAGCAGGTGCCAGCGGGTTCCCACCCACGGCGCTGCCTTCCCGCAGCTCCTTCCAGCCGGGACAGAGCTCCCGTGTGTGACCGACACGGCAGGGCAGGGAGAAGGCATCATCTGTCTGCTTGGCAGATCTCCCTGAAGTCCTGAACGCTACTGCTTGTTCGTTGAAACTGCAAGCTGTACGTTTCAAAAAACTAGGTGCTTTTCATCTTCTTTCTTCCATCCCCTTCTCCTGCTGGTTTTCATTCACACGGGAATGCCAGAGCACCTTTCACATGCCTGTATGCAACCGAGACTTCTGACTCCTCATAAAAACAGCTCCTGCTTTACTCCCCTCTGCTGCAATTTTATTTGGATTTTTTTTTTATGTACTTATACTTAACTATTTTAGAGCCAATGATCACCTCACTGGACTTCTCAGGATTGTTCCCTTCAATCCTCTCATTCCAATCTTGCTCTTACAAAGCAGAACATCCCGTTTTCTCCAGCCAGAAGTCCTAGGAAAGATGAGACAGTCTGTCTGTGTGCCTGCCCCGAGCTCAGCCACAGCAATGTGAGGAACGCACGAAGTCCCTGCCCGTGATCCTCCTTACCCCACCTCTGCTCGGTTTCCTAAGGAGTGAGGCTATTCAACTGCACCAGCTTCCTGTTCCTTAGTTCCTAACTAGGATTTTTGATCTTTTGGCCAACCTAACAAGACCTGACTGAGGAAGAGTTTAACACTGACAAAAAGACAGCAGGAAGAGACTCCATGCATGCCACCACCGAAGGAAGAGATCCACAGCCTTCCTTTTGCTGGCTGACCCACAGAATTATCACCTTTTTTCCTCTGTATTTTAAATGTAAGTTACCCCACTGAAGAAACTCAGTCTGTCCTCTTCCATTCTCCACTTGTAAAGGCCGTGCAATCGCTGAGCACAGACTCTCACAGAAACTACCTCAGGCAAATTAAGAAAGGGTGTTACTGTTCTGCAGCCAAGAAAACGCAGGAGAAATTATCAGTCCAGGCATTGAGTATAAGCTGGCAAAGGTCAGCTGATGTCAGAAGACTAATGCTGATTGCTACCTGTCAGGGTGTTCCCCTGGCCAGCAGTGGGGAACAGCTGGAATACAATCCCTACTGTCCCGCAATGGGAAAGCATGGAAGCTAGGCAGAAGCTACTGCAGATGTCCTTGTAAAACTTATGGTGAATTGGCATCGTATTACAATCAATTTTCACAGCAGTTTATAAATACATAGCATTAAAACAACTAAAATTAATTTGGTGAACCCGTTTTCTGGTGGGTTAAAGTGGCAACCAGAAACGGGAAGGACAAATACATTTTATTCAATTTTAAAAAGTTAAAAAACCCCACCCTGCTCAAATGCAATTCTACACCTGACAATACGCCAAGAGATACACACGGAACTTCAGATTTTCAGCAAATGTAATCATCCTCATGCATTTCATTTTCCTGTTCTCCTAGCACATTTGCCAGTCCCAGGGAGCAGGCTGTGTTCATCTCTAACCTACAAAGCTCTGGTTTGTCCAACTACTCTGACCTTATCTGAATCTTGGCAAAATTAAACTTTTCCTTTTGAAAGTATTTCCTCTGAGAAGCTGACTGCAAGCCTCCTTCCAGGAACATAGATACAACTGAGAACAGTATCACTTTGAAAATCTATCAAATAAGACCTTCAGTCTGCAAACTATCACTGGTGCCAGGATCTGGCAGACCTCTCAACTCAAATGTTGCATTGTGTTAACACAGCTGTATCCACAAGCAAAATGCGAGGGGATTATCTAAAAAGAAATTCTAATTTCCATCATTCTTCTGGCTGCAGAAAGGGTTTACAGTATTTTTTTCTTTTTAATTCAAGTAATGCAAGGGCACATTACTTGTAGAAAACAAGACAGACATACAGCAAAAATGGCAAGTCACTCTTTGCACACTGGTGGATTTCTTGTATTTTGCCATTTTATTTAAAGAGTTTAAAAAACCTTGGAAGCAACAAAAACTCCCTCACTCTCCTTTTCCTTCAAGCACTCTTTATACTTTTATCTTTGCTACCTGAACATAACGTGTTTGTGTGAGCTGCTCCCCTGAAGACAGCCACCAGTGAGTACTCCTCAGTCAGTATTTCTGCCTCTGCCTTTGCTAGGAGGTAAAAAAGACATTACAGAGATGGACATTCCCCACACCAGCAGGCAGAAGGGCCAGGAAAGACTGTTTGCAATCCTCTTCAGGAAACAACACTGTCTTCAGAAACTGCCAAGGAAACATAAATACGCAACACTCCGAACTTTTCGGAGGCAATGAGGGGGTCACAGGTAAACTGAATCAGTGCTGCTCATCCCGCTCAGTGCTGTTAAATCACAGCCAGCTCTCCAAGGACGACTCCACCTCACCCAGCACGAAGCCACCAAGTACCAGCCAGTGCTTAAGAAACTGTCACCTGGACAGAC
>VWPU01018358.1:12394-22579 GCA_013398955.1 Callaeas wilsoni | reverse complement strand
ATGCTGGGATGCTGGAATGTTGGAATGCTGGCAGTGGTGTTGCAATGGTAGCAGCCACTAGCCCAGGTTGCTCCAAGCCCCATCCAACCTGGCCTTGAACACCTCCAGGGATGGAGCAGCCACAGCTTCTCTGGGCAACCTGTGCCAGGGCCTCAGCACCTTCCTAACAGCAAATCTAAACCTGCCCTCTAATGATCCTTTTTCATCCTGTAGTCCATGAAATATCTTCTGAAGGCTGTTACAGAGAAGATAAGCGAGGATGCTATGCAGTATTTCCTCATGAAGGCAACGTAATTAGACCCAAACCTTGGTGTCAGCTGGATCTTAAAGTTCTTTCACTTGCAGTAACTCTTATTAAATCCTTACCCTCATTTGAGGTGCTACTTCCAGACAGAAGGAGATCCTCCTAGTTTAGGAGACAAAAAACTATTCCAGCCTATATTTAGTTTTAATTCCTGCTGCACACTGAGTAATTTTTTGGTTTCCAAATTACTTCTGGAAATACCAACCTGCCATTTCAGGAGAGCAGATTCTCCTTGTTTCTCTCATGAGTGAAATTATGATTTATTGTGGCCAGAAAGCTACTGAGCCAAATGCTCTGAGCAGAGGTGCACAGCCAGTCCTGGAAGCGTGGGGCTTTGGATGTGATGCTGTTAGTGCCAGAAGGTGTGTTTAGCCCACAGCCAAAACAGAGGGATGGGCATTTTAGAGAGATCCAGTAGTTTTCCAGCACTACAGGACGCTGCTGCTCCCATGATACTGCTTTCAGTGCTGCAGCCGTATGTCAGGAGGGCACTGCTGCTCCATGGGCCCTGCTGGTGGCCACCTTCCTTGTGCCAGGTTGGAACTGGGTGAATCTACACTTCAGGTGCATTGCTTTGCTGGTGTCTGGCTGAATGCATAGAATCAGGTTACAAAAACCACTGTAGTGCTGCAAAAATCCCACGATGCTTGGCCTGGTCTTGTCTCAGAGGAAATACTATTTTATTCAAACACATGATCATTCACAGTGCTTAGATAATGAATGTAGGATTAAAAGAAATATCTCCATGTCTGGATACTCCAGTGCTTCAGACAGCAGGAGAATAATATTTCGAGGCTGGGAGACATAAACACATAGAAGAAAGTCCCCTTTTGGGCACAACTGGTGCTTGTAGCCAGGTGTGGTTATTGGTGTCCGTGCTTGAAATACTCCACAGCATCAAGGCTGGCCTTTTTCTTCTGTTACTTGCTGGAGGCAATAGATTTCTTCCTTTCCCCTCAAAACTAAAGGCTTTTGGGTCAAATACACCACTCCCTACCCACCAAGCCCTCACAGCTGTGTGTTTGGTCACCCAGAGCATGGCTGGAAAACGTTGCATGTAAGTAAAATTGGCATTATAGTGCTACAGTACTGCTGAATCTGCACAGGTCTTCAGTAAAGAGGGCGAAGCTTGGATGTGCTGTGGGGCTGGATGCACTCCATATCCTCCTGGCCTGGGGTTACCCTACAATTGCATCCTTATTATTACTGGCTAATTCAAGATATTTTTGCTTATTACCTCATTCCTCTTAACATTTCCATCATACCCCAATGGGATAAAAGAGCAACAGACCCACGAGCTTGACCAAGGGTCTTGTCCAGGTGCTGCCACATGACAAACTGGGAGAAATTATCCACTACTGAAATATTCTGAGGTGAAAAGTGGAAAGAATGGGTTTCTTATGTGAGCTAAAGTATAATAATCTGCAAAACCAGTGTCTCCCAAAGGCTGAGAGCTCAGGTCTGGCACAGAATGCCTCAGCAAGCAGTTTGTGTAGCAAGGTGAGTGGGAGTACAGCGAAGACAATCTTTTAAGGAGGAAGTCAGGTGCCTGAAGCTGCTGCAGGCTCCCTGGAGGGCAAATACCCACATTTCTCCTCCAGTTTGTGTTTGCCTGCACACAAAGGATATCTTCTCCTAACCATGGCCACACAGTTCTACCAGGAGAGGGAAGGAGATGTGCCAGAAGCGTAGGATCCCTGTGCTGGGGAGCATCCCTCCCACCCATGAGCTCTGGTGCTGGTGTCCCAAGCCCAGCATGGGGTTAACATCCATGAGGATTTTTCAACACGTGGGTACTTGAAGGTGGTGGTGCCAGGTGGTCAGATGGCAGCATCTCCATGGCTTTGGGAGGAGATGGATTTCCACCTCTACCCAGCTGCCTGCTGCTTATGGGTGTTTATATTTTGGGGCTGTGTCTCCCCAGCAAGAGAAAAGTCCGTCAAAATAGCCACTGTTCAAAAGTTGTGGGGGGTGGATTTGACAGAGCGAGCACGGCTGATGGAGTTTTGTTTCCCGTGGAAACCAGGCTAAAGATAAACCCCCTCAGACTGACACAAGGAGCAGCACGCGGTGGGAATGCCGGACATCTCCCCATGGCCTGCCTGCAGCTGATCCGTGCAACAGTCACATGGAATTCCAGTAGCGACCACTGCTCTTCCGAAGGCTGGGACAGATTGTGTTTGCTGAAGCAATAGCCGTGTTCTGATACTGGGCTCCTGGTTTTGGCAATAAGAAAGTCCAGGTGATGTCTTCAGTGGTGACAACACAATTCCTGATGATGGTGCCACTGTTGGTGGAGGTGCTTGGTGGTGGTGCCGTTCTGGCAGCTTTGGAGCTGTAAAATATGTGTGGTGCTGACAGAGCTCTGCTTCTCAGCTCCCTTCCCACGCCTCCGCTGCTTTTCCCAGACTATTTTCACCTGCAATATTTTTCACCACACCATGCCCCAGGCTTCAAATCATGGTCACCGTGCTGATGCTGTCCATTGATGTCTCTTCCACGACAAAGCTGTGAGTTCATTTTGACAAGCTCGGCTCCGTGGGCATTGCTTTCAGGCTGCCTGCAGGTGTGCTGCCTCAGACGTGTTTCAACAGTGCTGCAAACGAGCAGCAATTTTAAAGAAAAATGAAATAATCAGGCCAGATCCTGTCAAATCATCTCACCTGATGGATGGAATCCATTTACTTTATTGCTTAAAAAAAAAAAAAAGAGAGAGGCCAACTGGAGGGAGGCACACCTGCTTTCATCCAACAGCTGCTGCCAACACATGTCTTGGCTTGGGAGAAGCTGAGCATGGGCTGCCCCACGTGAGAGATGTGCACTTCTTGCAGGCTTCATTGTAGGGAAAATTGAGAGCCAGGTGCACAGAATCCCGGCCACGGGCTCCATGCCAAGGTTTGTCTGGGGAGTCTTTGCAAGGAGAAGCAAGAATGAAGAAAGAAAATTCAGGGATCTGTGCTATGCAGCTTTCTGTGAGCTGCCTGCAACTGGCTGGAGGTGAACAAGAGGCACCTTGGCAATGCTTTTTGGGGCTGTGTCAGCTCCAGACCACAGAAGGAGCTAAGAGCAGTCATGGAAAGTAGGTCTGGCTTAACATGTGCTCTTGGTCGCTCACTAGACACAAGGGACATTTCCAGTAGACCCATGTCTGCCTCCTTTCTCTGGTAGTGATTTCAAAAGAATTCCACCTTTCATACTGGGGAGGAAAAGTTCAAAACCTCAAAGCAAGGGTCTAAATTCCAAATTGCATTAAGATACCTGATATCGTAGGCTGGCTTTTCTCAGGCGCCAAGAATACACCATTCTATTTGACTTAGGGCATGAGACATCATCTGAGGGGGAAAAAGGAAGGCAGGCTCTATGTGGTGCATAAATCTGGTGGCCCTTGTAGGTTCAAACCTTGGCTTTGATTTTTTTTTATGTCTCTCAGTAGCTGGTATGGATACAGCATTGGCTGTGGAGATGGTGTTGCTGCTCCTTCCTTCCACAGCCTCTGCCCTGGTGCCACGAGGGAGGGATGGATGGATGGATGGATGGATGGATGGATGGATGGATGGAAAGGAAGGAAAAGGCTACACTGACTGTTTGAATAGTTTTCTGAATAAGAGATCTATTTTGCAGGAGTTGTGCACACGGTGGTAGCTCCCCAAACAAGCTGCTAGCCTGGTACAAAGAATGGTGTCGCCAAAATGTTACCACACCATGCAGAGCTTCACCCAAAAATGGGGTGCAAAGGGCTGGTCATCTGAAGAGGTGGGAATAATGCAGGAGATTCTCTTTCCAGGCTCTGGATGGAGGCTGGTAACACCGGGTGCAGGTGGGTTGAAGCCCAAAGGGAGGAGCAGGCTGTTCTCTGGTGCCATTCAATTTAGAGAAGCAGCCAGGCTGTGTCTGGCAGAGTGACAAAGCTCCTTCTTTCGTGACTCATTTCGTGAGAACAGCTTTGGTAAGCAATACTTTTGCACTTCTATGATTTCAGAGGGTGTGAACTGAAAAAAAAAAAAAAAAAGCATGAGTTGAGCCCTGCTGAGAGCAGAGGCCACACGGCTGAGGGCTCAGCTGTGTGCTCTGAGCCAGGAGTGGGGCACGCTGGCACTCATGAGCCTTGAGGCAGGCCAACCCAGGCAGAAATGGAGCTGCCTCAGCAAAACCCGGGCTGGCTCCACAGCAGGCTGGCTGTCGTCAAAGCAGGTGGCTAGGAATTCACGGCAGGAATTCACTGTAGGTAGAAATTCCCTGTAGGAATTCGGTGTGGCTGTAAGGATGTCCTCCTCCCACTCACCTGCTCTGTGACTCACCGCGGTGAGCTCACCCAGGAAAGGCAGGAGGATGCTGCCAGCCTGGCTGGCTGGAAAGGCCACAGCTGCCCTGGGAGGTGCTGACCTACACCTGTGAACCTGCCAGTGGAAATGGGGAGCCTGAGTTTCAGACTGTTCAGCAGTGCACCGAGCTGGGGGGGCCCCTTTTGCGGGGTGCCAAGGTGGACAAGTAGAAAATTCTCTTATTTCCAGCCTTCCCTTTCCTATTCCTTTAGGGACAACGAAACCAGCCAGGGCAAGGCGGCCAGCATGCCCACTGGTAATCTTGTCTGATCCCCCTGGAGTGCTCTGAGGGAAGCTGTAAGAGCTCCACAGTGGGAATCTCACGGGCTTTTAGCATCTCTGCAGCGGCATGATGGGCACACGCTGCATGTACTTTCCTCCCACTTCTACTGGGAACATTCCCAGTATCACCACCTTACTGCCATGACAAGCATCCATAGGGATCACTGATACCAAAAGAATGAAAGACTGCCATGAAAAGCCCTGGCACTCCAGTATGTTTTCAAAGAAAGATTGGGGTTTTTTTCCACTTCCATCTTGAAAGCAAACAATTTTGAAGCCCCGGAGACTACCACTAGCCCACCCACTTTTTTGTTCTTCGCTGCTCCCTCCATACACTGCTTTTCTTTCTCAGCTCTCTGAGCAGCTTACGAGATGAAGAGGAGCTTTGGAAAGAGCAGCTGAGGCTGCAGCCTGGGCTGCTGCTGCCCTCTCCTGGGTTCAAGGTGGCCAAGAAACTAAGAGATGATTTTTAAAAAAGAGATTCCTGCACGCCTGGGTTCATGTCACCCTTGGCAGATCCTCTTTCCTCCTTGCAGGGAACAGCCCTCGGAGGGTGCCAGGCCCAGGGATGCTGCCCAGGCTGGTACAGGGCTGGCCTGGCTGCACCGTTTGAAGGCCTTTTATCAGGTCCCTTCAGGAATCACAGCAAAATTTATGGCAGGACGAGGGATGAGCAGCTTGGAGTGCAGGGGTACAGCTCTGCTGACCCGGTGTTGTGGGAGCTCATGGTTTCTCACCTCATTTTCTGCCTGTTCTTTCCAGGATGGTTTTATTTATATTAAACTAAAAAGCCTTCTAAATAAGACACTGTGGCTGATTCCTTACACTCCCGACAAGTTCCCAGCTCTGCCCCTCACCCTGGCTCCACTGTCAGCTGAAACAAAACCTCACATTGCATCTTTTGCCCTGTCTCACCCATGCATTGGCTGCTCAGGAACCCCTCCTGGCCGGAGGGCTGCACACCAGCCAGGTGAGCACCCAGCCCTTCAGTGCAGGAGGGATCTCCTCCTTTTGCAACAAAGTGGGGGCACCCTCCTTTCAAAATCTGAGCCTACGGGGTCCTACTGCTTGCCTCTCTAAAAAGTGGCCAGGAAATCCTAGAATCCCAGGATGATTTGGGTTGGAAGAGACCTTCAAGACCATCTAGTTCCACCCTCCTGCCATGGGCAGGGACACATTCCTCTAGGTAAGATGCCTTCCTCAGGATTGCTCTGGACAGAAGAACCTATGTAGATGTCCCATGGTTAGGAATAGTCCATGGGCACCCACAGAACTCAGGAATAACACAGACAGTTACTGTCATAGTTAATGATAAGAGTCCATGGGCACCCACAGAACTCAGGAATAACACAGACAGTTACTGTCACAGTTAATGACAAGAGGATGACGGAGCCTTCCCTGTAGCACTGAGAGCCTTTAACTCAGCAATTGGCTCATGGTTTCAGAAGCTGCTTAGAGGCTTATTTCAGTGTTAGTCCCTTGTGAGAGGCTGGGAGCTCGGTGCTGGAGGGCTCTGAGGCTCTGGGGTGTCAGTGGAGCCCCGGCTCTCTTCTCAATGGAGCACGGGAGAAGGTGGGGTCAGTGGTTTCCCTCTTCCTGCTGCTTGCCCTCCCTTCTGGGAGGCTTGGAGTCAGTAATACAGACGCAGGTCTCCCAGGAAAGTCAGCACAAAGCAGAGAGAAGCCCAGGGAAACAAGCTGTGGCTGAAGTCCTCCCTGCCACAGAGTGTGCAGCCCGCAGGTATGAGCCGCATTTGGATACCAAAGACCTCTGCGGATGTGCTACCACAAAACCCCGTAGTGGCCAGAAGCAGCAGATGGACATCCACGAGGTGGTGCCAGACCGATGTGAAGGGAGCTGGGTGTCCTGCACACCTCTGGGTGGAAGTTCCTTGCTTTTCCTTACTCACCAGCCCAGATTTTTGCTTGCTTGATTTTTTTGGTTGTTGTTGTTTTGGTTTGTTTTGGTGTGGTTGTTTTTTTTACTTTTTTCTGGAGTTGACTCATATTGAATTTGGCTCCACACATGGAGCCACTCACGTTGTTCCAGGTCTTTTAAGAGCCAAATCAAGCCACTTACTGAAAACATCAAGTGTTCGAAGAGCTGGGGAAGACAGGAGCTGCTGTGATGTGACCTGCCTCCCTGGTGGAACCAGCTGCCAAGCACAGGCACGAGGCCACCGTGATGGGCAGTGGGACGTGGGCCAGGTGGGAGCTGTGTCTCGCTGACCGTGGTGGACCTCAAGTCTCCAGTGCTGGGCTTGTCGGTCCTGCCAGAAGAACAAGCTGCGTGGGCAGGAATTCTTCCCCAAAATGCTCTTCCAGGCAGCAGTGGAAAACTCCATCATGGGCTATTAAATATGAAGCCCCTGAGCCACAAATCCTGCCCCAGTCGGAAGTGCCAGACTATTTATACACTCCCATGTAAGAGCCATAGCAGACCCTTGGCTGTCTCCATTGCTTTTTGAACATTTTCCAGTCCTGCTATATGCTTCCGAGACAGGGAGAGCAGAAATGTACTCCATGAATTATGGATGTGTAGAGGGTTGTAATGATGCTCTCCCTTTTACAGGCTCCTCTTTTCCAAATGATTTTTAACCTGTGCCTCTTGGACCATCTGGTAACTCCCATTCCAGGGAGAGGGAAACTTGGGCCACAATATAAGGACTGTGAGAAGAAGAAAATGGGAAAAAACACATTTTTCCCCATTCTATACCAGCTGCTATTTTATTCTCTGCTTACCCAGTGTCACAGATTGTTGTTCACCCCGAACTGCCCATGGGCTCTTTACCACAAGGACCACACAGAGGTAGAAGCTGTGAGCTGGAGGACTGGAGACAGAGTTGGACACCAGCATCAAGGCTTTTGCCAGCTGGATCCTCCCCAAAATGCTGCTTCATCATTCACTATCCTCTCTACCTGCTCCTCTTCATCCTTCCCAGTGACTGGGAGGAGTGGGAGGAAGTCAGGGGGCAAATGGTGCGGGAATATAGGAGGAGGGGACCAAGGTGCTCAGTCCTGGGGATGGAGCAGCAGTAGCCTGAGCCATTCCTGGTCCTGGGGGCAGTGGTGCCGTTGCAGCAGTGCTCCCCAGCTAGGCTCCCCACACCATGGTGTGTTGGAGCATGTCTTAAGAGGGCACATCCCTGTGCCTGGGAGCAGCATCTGATGGGGCAGGAGGTGAGAAGGGAGCACGGACGCTTCCCCACCTGCTTCCCCTCCATCTCTCCAACTCCTGGCAAATGCTAGTCCAGCTCTTGCTCTGCCTGGGAGCTCTTGTACCCATCCCTGGGAGGCTGCAGGCAGGACCTGGAACAGCTGTGGCTTGTCCCTCACCTTCGGGGTGGGGACAAGTGGGACCATGCACCCAAGGCAGCTCCATCCCCTCTGCATGGAGCATGAGGAGAGGGAGGGGTGATGCGCAGCCAGATCAAATGAGGAGCAAATTCTTGGTGTCCTAAGCAATAAAAGCCAGTGTGGCATCAAACCCTTCGGGGCCTGAACCCTTTTGTCCCACACGGGCAAATTGGAATAGAAAAACACCTCTTCCTAACCTCTCCCTTCGGTAAGAGCAGCGTGAGAGATGCCCTTGGGGTCCCAGCCCTGCCCACAGCAAGATTTGCAGGGCCAGGGTCAGGGTTGTGGTGTGACAAGATGCTTGATGAAGGCTTTGACAGGCTTTGCCTTATCTGCTCGTCCTCATCCTCGCCATCCATAATCGGTCCCACATATTTGCACCGGGTCGAGATCCCGCCACCCTCGGCCATCTGCCTGCCGGCCGCGCTACCGGTGGCCCCGATTTCCCCTCGCTCCATCCTGAGCACCAGGACTCAGTCTGCTGAAATCCCCAGCGAGGTGGGATTACCAGGCACTGTCTGGAGCTCAGATCACCTGGGTTTTGTAGTCTTGGGCAGAAGACAGAGCTTTGTGGAAAATAAAAATGGGATAAGTTGGGAGTGCAAGACGTCTCCTGAGGCTAAACAGCTGATTTAGCTCCTTGAAGGCTTCATGCCAGATGAAGTGGTTTTGCTGGATGTTTTAGATCCTGCTTTGCCCTGTCTAGGCTGGGAGACGGCCGCACTTCTCCACGCAGCTTAATACTTCAAGCTGCTCTTCCATCATGCCTAGGGACCCATTAGCAATGTGGTTGGCAGCCAGGAGTGGATCCAGGCAAGGTGAGGTGGGTGTGTAAAAAGCATGATGGCACATAAGGACCTTTCATCTCTCCACTGCCACATCTAGGGATGGGGTTTGGCTGGGCAGTGAAAATAAGCTGGAAGAGAAGACATCTCCAGCAGCATCACACCAACCCCCTGCACGGGATGGGATGGGCGGGGAGCCTGTGGACACTCTGGCTCAGCCCAGCTAAAATTGAGGCCAGTGGGAGTGGGTAGTTCTGGAGTGTTTGAGCTTTTCTCCAGCCTGTCAAGAGAAACACAGATCCTTCAGCTGAATCAAGCCCTCACAGCACACCCCTTGCCCTCCACCCACCTCCTTCATCTTTTTGCAAACCCCGAATTTTTCCCAGCCTAGAAATGGACGCAATGGGGGGACCACTGCCAGTTGCTGGTGGAGGGGCTTTCCTGAGAAGTCCCCACCAGCTTGAGCCCTGCTTGGTGGCAGATGCTTGGGTTTCCAGGGGAGTGGAGGACTCACTGAGAAACCCTGGGGAAGAAACAATATTGAATTGCACCTCCTGAGCAAAAGCCGCCCCCACTCCAAATGGATCCTCTCATGGGATGTGGCTTTGTGAAAGCATTGGCAGTATCCAGACCCAGGAGCAACAAATCCAGAACTGGGGAGAGGGCAGGGGGACTGGGGAGAGAGCAGCCCTGGTGGCTTGGTCCCAGCTCCAGACACACCATGCTGCAGGCCCCAAATGATGGGCTGTACCCCGGGCCACTACAGACCCCACAAGCACATCCAGGGGCTCCTCCCAGCCCAGGCAGCATCCCATGGCACAGGCAAAGCAGGAGCCCAGGCAGTCAGGGAGGAACAGGAAGCAAGATCCTTTATTGTACACAGTACAGAATGTAATGCAGCTTTGCAGGAGATACATAGCCCTGCTTGAATAAAGATATTTCATATCAGTCCTCAGATTAACTCCTTCTGCACTGCAGACCTGCCACACCAAGCAAATGGTTAAAAACCTGTCCCCAAGACGGGGTTCCCAAAACCAAATGCTCCCCATGGGTACAGGCCACTGCAGCCACCATGGGGAGAGCAACCAAGTCGTTGTAGAGTTAATCTTCATACTTCCCAAAAAAAAAAAAAAAAA
>VWPU01018358.1:0-12379 GCA_013398955.1 Callaeas wilsoni | reverse complement strand
AAAAAAAAAAAAAACCAAACAAAAATTCCAACCGAAGCTAACTAAAGAAGAGAAAAAATTCCTATACAGCATTTACAACAAAACATGTAGCCTGGTGCAGGGGAGGCAGGTATGGATATATGAGTGGTGGAGGAGTGTTAGGAGGTGCAGCGAGGGGTGGGGGGAGCTGGAAGGAAGTGGGGTATTGAGGAAGGGGGGTGGGAGACTCCCCATCCCTGCCCACCTCAGCCTTACAGCCCAGCTCCGAGGCCATGCCGAGCAGGGGGAGCGCAGCTGAGCCAGTATCGGGATTCAGCCCTGGCTCCCCTGGGAAACAGGACTGGAGCAGTGAAATGGAGTGGACCAGATCCTTCGGCAGCCATCCCAGGAAGCTGTGGGCATTGAGGGCTCCCCCTGCCACCAGGAAAGCCATGGGGGTGTCCCCAGGGGCTCCAGGGACAGCAGCCGGGCTGCAAAAAATAGCTTTGCCTTAAAATACAAAAAATCTACAAAAATCAGTTTAGAAACCTTTAGTATTTTCCTCAAACATCCAAAAAAAAAAAAAAAACCAACCAAAGAGGGAGTTAGTGTCAGGGTCTCCTCCCCCAAAATGCAACCCATGGCCCATAGCCAGAGCTGGGGAGGATTGAGGGCACGGAGAGGATGCAGGAGGTTCTATGGGAACAACAGGTTATATGGGGAGGGAGCTCGGGAAGAAGGCAGAAGGCTCCTCAGGGTTGGGGTAGGATGCTGTGCACATCAGCCCCGGGGTGCTGGCCCAGGCGGCCCCCCCGCATCCCTCCTCTCTGTGCAAATCAAAGCCCTTTCCACCACACAAGGCAGCTACGCGGATTGTGCTCGATGCAAAGCAGATTGTCGTGACAATTGGCTCGGTAGCCACGCAGCCCGGTCCTGGGGCGCTGCCGGAGCCAGGGCCTGGGGAAGAGACTGCAACTTTAGGCTCCCGGCGCCCCAAGACATCACACTGATGCATGGCAGGAGGTGCCAGCCACGGGCAGTCCTGTGCACTAGCCCTTTGAAAGGAAGGGTGGGAATTCGGCGGCAACACACGTGGGGCGTTTTAAATTCCTCAAATTTGTGTGTGCACCCATGCGGTTTGTCGTTGGGGTTTTTTTTTTCCCCCGTATGGACAGCCAGAAATATTCGTTAGAAAACCGCGTTTGCCCCAGGTGGATGCGCTAGTGCCAATGGCTCTGCCGGCCGGCCGAGTCAGTAGGCGAAGCCCTCCGCGTAGGGAAGGCTGCCGCAGGGATCCATCTCCAGGAGGAACGCCGGGCTGTCCTCGAAGTGTGTCAGTGGCACCGTCTCCTCCTCCGGCACCGGGCAGTCTGGCTCTGTCTTCAGGAAAGGGCGCTGGTTGTCGGGATAGGCCATGGAAAAGAGGGCGTCGGGGTCACAGACGAATTTATAGACGTACCGCTCGCCGGCAACCTGCGAGGAGGAGGGAGGGTGTGAGAGGTGCCCTGAACATTACCCCTGCCCTGAGGAAGCACCACACGCCTCACACCAGACCTAATCCCTCTCCTGCTGCACCCTGGGACAGCAGGGGACGGTCACACCCTGCTGCGGGGTGCCAGTGAGGGTCACTCACCTTCTGCATGATGCCCTTCTCATAGTAGTAGCGCAAAGAGCGGCTGAGCTTGTCGTAGTTCATGGCTGGCCGGTTCTTCTGGATTCCCCAGCGCCGTGCTACCTATGGGGAGAGAGGTGGCAGCCATCAGGGCTCTAGCCGGGGCTTGAACAGGGATCCTCAAAGGCAATCACAACTGAAATACAGGCTAGAGGCTTGTTCGAGGGGGCTGGAGCAGCCAGAGTGAAGGTGTCACCGTGGTCTGGGAGTGGTTCCCCACCTGCCATGATAAATGCTCCGGCTGCGACCACGCAGCCGCTGCCAAATCAGGGGCGAAATCAAAAGTCATTTGATTAGGGAGAGCCTGCCAAAAAAGCTGCTTCAAAAAACCACAATTTCCATGCACGGCTCAAGAGATATTATGGGTAATTACCCACAATGCGCAGCTCGGTGCTGGCTACAGCTGCTCTCAATTACTCCCCAAACAGCTTCTTCCTCTGTGTCACCCTCCTGCGGAGCCGCATGGTTCCGGCACGGCAGCGCGCCAGCACGGAGCTGCTGCTGGAAACCCAGGGCCAAGGATGGGGGCAGCTTGGGAAGGAGGGAGCCGTGGCGGAGCAGCAGGTCTCAGCACAGCACAGAGGCAACACCACCACGGCTGGTGACCACTGCCAGCTTCAGGAGCCAGCACATGCCACGCCAAGAGGCAGCGGGAGACATTAAAGGCAAATTTCCGCAGCTGACTGGAGAGCAGAGATACGTGTCTCGCCTCAAGTGCGAGTGGGAAGGTTCTGTTGCAGGGGAAGGATCCAGCCCACTCCTGCATCCCCAGTCACTGCCCAGCTCCAGGGCAGGACCTCTCGTACCTCCTCAGGCTCGATCAGCTTGAACTCCATGCCCCGGCCGGTCCACGCGATGAAGTGGGCATTGGCGGGGTCATCCAGGAGGGTGACCAGGAACTGCCAGAGCTGCAGGGACCCACGCCGCTGGTAGGGAGGGCCCTCACGGTACAGGGTGGGCTCCTGCTTCACTTTACCTGCTCACACCAAGACACCTGGTTAAACACCCTGGCTCTGCCCCGCTCCCAGGCTGTGTCACCAGCAGGGGACGTGTGCAACGACACGGGTCATCCCTGTGCCGAGACACCCGAGCAGGATCAGGCCATGAGACGGGAGAGGGGAGAGGCACTGGGGATGGTGCTGCAGGCAGGCAGGTGCCAGGGACAGAGATGGAGCACGGCAATGATGCCAAGTTGCCACGTGGGATGATGCTCAGCAGCTCTCAAGAGCACCGTGCCAGCAGTGCTCGGCTTTATAAGCCAGGCACTGCAGATCCCAGCATCCCCACATCTTCCTCCGTGAGCCCCGGTTTCCCTGCAGGCCTCCTCTCAGGCCAGATTCTTACCCTCCAGCCTCTCGGGTACCACGCATGTGTCATCAAAATACAATCGTGTGTCCTTTTCATATGAAAATCCTGTGGGGAAAAGACCCTTCATGAGCATACAGCCCCTCGCTCCACTACCCTGGCTGGACCCCAAAAAACCCCGGCTTGGCCCAATCCAGCACAGGACCCCACCCGCAGCTCTGGGAGCAGACCCATTCCCGGTGATTTCAGTGGCTGAGCACTGCCCCCCTCACTGCTCCCACACCCCGTTAGCAGCTCTGTCAGGCGCATTATCCCAGATTACGGCACGCTCACAGGGGCTGCCGGCTGCTTTTGGGGCTGGTGCTCTCACGGGCCCCACGCTGCTCTCGTGGGTGTTTTCAGGGTGCCCAGGGAGTGCTGCCCGCCACAAGTGAGGGGTGGGGTAGGGCCATGACAGGGGGAGAGCGGGGGCGGTCACTCACCGTCATGGCTGTTGGGGAAGACATTCCCCCGTAGGTACAAGGACTGGCAGTTAGGCACTTCTGAGAGGGAAATGAAGAGGACATTATGGTTGTGGGAGCCACCGTGGATTTGGCAGCATATTCTTTACTCCGAGCATGTCCTGTGGTAAAATCTGGGAATCTTCCTCCCTCCCCATGCTCTCTGGTCCACCACATCCACCCTCAAACGTTGGGGAGAAAACCCAGTATGATTTGGGATGGCACTGGAATTTAGACTGGAGCATGGGCTAAGTCAGCTCGAGTTTTCACAGGCCCCACATGAAAGGAGGCACTGCTGTGCCTCCCCTGCCATCTGCTTGGCTGTGCCACCCTCCATCCCGAGGTTGGGGTATTTTTAGGTCCTAAGGAGATTAGAGGATTTTTTCCGTGATGCTGGTAGGGTCCAACAGCCAGCGATCACAGCTGGCCCTAGGCCAGAGCCAAGGGGGGACCCACCAGGCACCGTGGGGCACCCCAGCCTGTGGCTACAGCACTGACCACACCACTGGCATCAGGTGAACGCCTGCTCTATCCCCTGGCTTTGGAAAAGGAGCAAAGAGAGGAAAGAAAAAGGCAAAGCACCACAGGAGCTCCAGGGTGACAGAGCACCCACTGCCTGAGGCTCAACCATGCTGATGGCAGAGACGCTCTGCTCCTTGGGAGTGTCACTGGTGTAACCCCACCCAGCACCTTGCTGTCCTCCCACTCTCACCCACCTGAGTCAATGCAGTAGTCCCGGGGCTCCTGCTTGATGCCCATGGGGGGCTGGAAGCTGTGGCCGGGGGGACCAGGCAGGCCAGGGCCGCCATGCTCGTAGAGAGGGTCGTGGTACTCCTGCTTGAATCCCTGAGGGGGGCGGGGGGCAGCGGGGCCCAGGGGCTCCGACAGCTGCCGGTGGTAGATGGGGCGGCTGTCCCCCGGGACCCCAGCCTGCGGCGGGAAGGGGTGGCAGGGCTCAGACAGCTGCCTCTGAAACCTGGGGGAGAAGGACAAGGCATTACTGAGGAGTCGGGGTCAGCCCTGCCGCCGGCTCCCACCTCGGACCAGGACTGCCTGACAGCTGGGTGCCTTCAGCCTGGGGTGGTCCCAGGAACATCTGGGATGGTTCCTCAGAAGCACAGCCACCATGGGGGCTCGTCCCATGGGGACCCAGTGGGGTGCTGAGAAGCCATGTGCCCCTCCAAGCGCTCAGGACCCCAAGATGGAGGAGCGGGATAACACACGGGCCATGACAGTAAAGCACTCTGGCCTTCAGGTATCTGGAAAGGAATGAGAAAAGGAGCGAAAAACCAACCCCCAGCACTTGTATCTCTGTAAACCAGTAAAATCTGTCCCTGGTGTGGGGGGCAGGGGCCAGGGATGCTGTGCATGGGTGGGCGCTTACGCAAAGCCAAATCCACTCCGCAGCTCCAGCCGGCTGCTAATCCGCCTGCGCAGCTGGGATTAAACCTTGAACTCGACAGCAGGGAGCACTATTTTCGGCTCTGTGGTGCTGCCACCACTGGTCTGAGAGCCCGGTTTCTGCTGGTGGCGATGGATGAGGGACCATCTCGAGGGGGTGCCGCTACATCCCCTCGTCCTCCGGCACCTTGAAAGGTGATCTGGGATCTCCGTGCCGGCTCCTCTCAGCCGGCCTTGCACCATTTGGCTTTGTAACCGGAGCTCTCCCAGCTGCCGGGCTGGGATTACTCCATTTCCGAGCCATGTCCCTCTGCCCTTCCTGAATGAAACCCAAGCCCCGTGCTGGCACAGTGCTTCCCAAGGGGTCGCAGCCAGCCCCCTGCATAGCCTGAAGGTCACCTGGAGCCCCGCTTTGCTGGAGAGGGATGCTTGCCTGCTGTGGGCATATTCCAAGGGCTGCCATGGCCCCACTGCATGGCCTTTGCCAGGCTGCCACATCTTGTCCCATGCCCACAGGGGTGACACTGTGGCTGTCACAGCAAAGGGCATCCAGAGGCCACAAGAGCACCTACTGACACCACCCATAGGAGCAAACCCAGAGTGAGGGAGAGGACTGGCAAAGCCTCCAGGGATGTGGGAGCGATGGGGAATGAAGCCACAGCTTGGAGAGGAAGGAGAGAACAGGGGTCTCCCACCACAGCCCACAAAATCATGGTGATGCCATGCAACGCATGGGGGAGCTCAGGACCACCCCCAGCCTGGGGTGCACATGGGCAGGACAGAGATGGTCACAGCTCCACAAATCAGCGGGGCTTGGCTTGGGAGGCAGAGCTACAGTGGATGGGAATGAGGAGAGCACAGCCCTGACTCAGGACCATCACCTGGTGGAACAGGGGTGGATGCAGGAGGCAGCCTCTGCCTTTCCCAAGAGGGAGGCAAAGGCTCTGCCCAATGTTCAGGGACTGGAAGGAGCAGTTCCCTGTCAGCAGGAGAAAGAGCCACAAGATACCAGTAGGAAGTGGCAAATTTTGCCACATGGGACCACAGGCAGCAACATTTGGCCCACCAATTGCAACCACAGCAAAGGGAACAAAGGCACAAGCACTTCTCTTTCATCCCCACGCTTTGGGACCACCGACCCACCCCAAGAGTCCCCATAAAGCCCCAGAGGATTCCCGCGGTCACTGAGGTGGGGGACGCACAATACCTGTGCTCTGCGGGGTATTGGTTCTCAGACATCATCTTTGGCATGTGAATGGGCGGGTGCGGCGGCCGCGGCACGGCGAAGGGCGGCTGCTGCCGCTGCTCCTGCAGCGCGTGAGGGGCCGGGGCAGCGCCATGGGCAGCCGCTGGCACGGCCGGGGCTGGCGGTGGCGGCGGTGGCAGGGCCGGTCCGGGCTGCGCGGGGGACACCGGGGTGGCGGGCGGCGTTAATGGCTTGAACCCGGCGGGGGGTTTCCTGTCGTAGGCACTGCCGAAGGAGATGGGCCGCGGGCTGACGGCAGCACCGAGGGGCACAGCACCGCGGGGCACAGAGCCCCTGAGGGCCCTGCGGGCAGCGGCGTCCCCGCGCTACCTACCAGCAGTTGTAGAGGCACTTGTCCCCATAGCCGGCACACAGAGCCTGCTCGTGGCTGCAGGACGACAGCTCCGAGGACGGGCTGGGCAGCTCCCGCTTGATCTTTGCCGGAGGTGGGGCGTGCAGGACCACTGCAAGGAGACCGAGGAGGATACCGGCTCACCCACACGGGAGAGGGCGATGGGAACATCACCCCCGCCGGCATCAGCTTTTTAATTGGGAATAAGGTGCTGAATTATGGCCTGGGAGCGCTAGGCAACTGAACCACGGCGATATGGTGCCCCGCCAGACCCCAACACTGGCGGAGAAACGACTCTGCCCTCCCCTGCACAGGGGACGTGGGACAGTCACAGCAGCCCAGGACATTGTTCTCAGAACGGGAATCGCTCCCCATTGAGATCGAAGAGGGGCAGAGCAAGGGCTGTGAGAGGGGAGCAGGCAGCTCAACAACAGCCTCGGATGAGCCACGTGCTGTGGTCAGGCCAGCAGCTCCTCAGAAAACGGAGCAGAGCCCGGGCAGCGGCTGCCTCCCTGAGACACGGAGCAAGGGGTGAGGGGGCTTGGCAGACTGGAGCTCCAAGAGGTCGTAAAAAGCAACCCACTCGCCCTCACAGGGCCCCCTCCCAGGGGCATACCCACTTCCAGAGTTTTTAAGTGGGATCCACCTTCCCGCAGCCAAGGTGGTCCAATGGGATCCGGTCCTAGGGTCCCACGATTGTATGAGCTCAAGTGACAAACATCCCATTAAACCCAAATCCTCTCCACCCACTCCCAAGCTCACTTGCTATATATAATTATAAACTGAGTAATATACGCTTAAGCTAATTAATTTCTAAAAGCAGGCGCCCTAGGAAAGGGAAAGCGCCTCAGAGATCTGTACCTAAATAGTGCCTCAGAGGAGAGCCAAGACTAATCGGAAGTGGAGTATTAGCTTCATGTGAAGCCTAAACACAGCCCAGCTACACTGGAGAGGAGCAAATAGCTCCAGGACAACTGTTCACAGCTTGCCAGGTAATTAGCTGCTCCCCTAATTTGTCAAAACCTTTAAAGAGCTGCTGACTCCCCTTTCTACCCATCCCCCCCTCGAAAGGCCTCAGTACAGCTGGTACCAAGGGCATAAACCCCCCCTCCCCGAGAAGGATTTGAAACACAAAGCCCAGCGCTGAGCCAGCACAGCCCCCCACACGCCTTCCACCCGCTCCCAAGCCGGATTTATCCCACTCCTCCTTCCCCCCCTCCCCAGCCAGCTTTCGCCACTCTCAGCATTTCCAGCCTTAAAAGGGGGCCAGCATGGCGGCAGCAGAGCACAGGCACCCCATGAGCCATGGGAAAGCAAAGGGGAACTGGCTTTGGAAGGGCTCCAGCTGCCTATTGCAGGCACGGTTCTCCCAAACAGGCTCCGTGTTGTTGGAGCGGGTTGTTTTTCCGCCAGTCGTACAATGGGGTCTGGTTATTCATTGAAAAAAAAAGCCTCCAGTCCCTGAGCAGGCACCACCCTCCATTCACAAACACTTCGTAGTGCTCCATTCATGTGGCTGAGGGAGGAAAAAAAAAAGAAAGGAAAAATTTCCCCAGAGCTTAGCACTGCCATTCAAAAAAAAAGGGAAATGAGCCTTAAGATCCTAACAGAGACCAGCTGTCCAAGCCCGGACTCTGTGCAACGTTTGGATTCCTTACACAAACACTGCGGGGCCGGCCGGCGCTGCTCAGCATGACATGCTCCTATGCCAAGCTCAGGGCCAGCAAGGCTGGAGGAGTCCAGGGGACACCGAGGCCAGGGGTGCAGCTTTTGGGGGGAAGGCGCCGGGTTTGGGTCCCAGCAGCGAGCAGCCAGGTGGGAGGAGCTGCCCTGCCCCAGCACCCAACACCTCAAAGGAACACTGGGGGCACAAGCACTTTTACCCTTTCCGGTCCTGCCCTCGGCACTATAATTAAAAGCTAAAAAAATATATAAAAATAAGCAGAGGGAGCAGCTCAGCTACAGACTGGGCCAGAGAAGAACATGCGTCGGCAGATCCACGCCAAGGCTGAGCCCCAGCAGCAGTGAGGACACCCGTGGGTGCCTGACAGCCCCTCTGGGCTGCCTTAGGGACAGAAGGACCCTGGGGAGGCCAGGCAAGGGACTGGCCACACGTGCCACTGCCGTGCCCAGACAGAAGGGGAGGTAGGGGAGCTCAGGCAAACCCCCCCAGGGCCACACAAGCGGTCGAACTGCCCCTATAATGCCAACCATCAGCCAAGACACCTCCTGTGGAAAAGGGTGACACCGCAAAGCCGCTCGAGGCCTCGAATGCCCAGTGAACTCCTTTGTGGAGGACAGGACAGGTTATTCCCACCCATCAGCATAACTGGGCCTCCACTGGACTAAGCTTGGAGAACATTGGCTTCCACTGAATGAGCCAAGGAGAAGGCAACCAAACCACCACTTCCAGCCCAGGGACAGTGGCACCCTCTCAAGCCATCACCTGGGAGCTGAGCTCCGCGCCTGCCCCTCCGTCCCCCGGCGCTCCAGGACGCACCCAAGGTCACACCAGGAGAGGAGTCAGAAATAGAAGCCAGGCTCCTGCTTTCCTTTGTTTAAACAACTCTTCCTCACAAACAAACCTCCTTCTTTCATTTCGGTGTGTAAGAAACTCCGTGCCTTGCCCGTGGCTTTTGCCACGTGCTGCCTGCGCAGGGAGGACGCGAATACCCTGGGAACAAATCACTTCTTGTGGTGCTTGATCTCCTAAGCACGATCCCATCACTTCCCAGGTACTTAAACAACCAGTGGAGACGTAACACTGTATGCACCCTTGGCCACAGGACCACGCTGCTGGTGAACTCCCAGCCACGCCTGGCCAGGGGTGCAGCATGAGAGCCAGCATGGTGAGCTCTGCGGAGTCACCCACAGCCTCCTCGCTTTCATGGAAGGATCCACCACTTCCCTGGGCAACGTATAAGCACCGAATCTGGCCTCTTGCCACTCGCTCCAGGGCACTAAGAACAAGGCACCCCTCATCTGGAGTAGCCTTGCTTTCCCTGCAGTGGGATTTCCTTCTCAACACAGCGACCCATCACCCTCCAGATTACTTTGCTCCCAAGCCCCAACTCTAAGACCCTGTCTGCCAGGGATCTTGGCTACAGAATTGGGAACAGAGAGTGGGCAGCAGCAGAGCTGCAGGCAGCTGTGAGGGGGTTTCAGCAATGCAAGAAGGATGCTGCAGTTCTGAGCATCTCCAAGACTCCACGTGGCACATGCAGCAACGTTCACCATTGAAGTGGGGTCCAAACCCAGCCTGGTTTATCCCTTTTTGCTGCTGTGCCAGGGAAGCTTGACCCTGGGAATGCAAGATGGGGCACAAGACTGAGGTTTGCTCAGGATAAGAGAGCAGCAGTTTCCTCAGGGGCGTGGAGCTACACAACTGCAGAAACAGAGTCCAACACATGCCCACAAACATCCGTAGGGACTAAGGAGGGATTTACCTTTCTCCAGGAGCCAACAGATGCTGAACTCCAATGTGACTGCCAGCCCAGGAAGGCAGCATGTCCCTGCTAGTGAAAGCTGGGTGCAGACCACAGCTGCACCGGAGCCGTACTTCTCTCCCTTTCTACATGGTACATGGTTCAAAACTGGAGTTTCTTTCCTCTCTAAACTCTCTCTAGTGCAGGGATGGAAGAGCTGGGTTTCCCATTCCCCTCTGCCTCAGTCTGAGTCCCCCCACAGCCAGCACCACAGCAGTGAGAGAAACCTTTGCTTTCTCTCTCCAGAAAAGTTAAGGGAGGTTATTGCTGCAGAGAGTCGTGCAGGCAGATCTTTCAAGTGACAAAGTCGTTTCAACACCAGGTCCACAGGCTGAGCAGGTCAGAACGTTTTAAGAGTCCTGACCAAATAAATGCCTTTTTCTTTTTCTCCTCTTTTTCCTGCATCACCCAGAAAAGTTTGTCTCTCCTCTCTGAGCTCTTCAGGTTACAAGGAAAAAGAGACTGCCAAAAGGCACTGGAAACAGCTTCAGCTCCAAGAGCCACCCTCCCACGCACACTGCAGTTTCTACTGCTCCGAGCAAGAGCTGCTGGGCTGTGCTGGGGATGTCAACAGACCGTTGTGTTTCTGACTCCGGGCTCGCCTTTTATCTCGGGGGAGACGGGGGAAAAAAACACATCTGAAACTCGGGCTGTCTGGACCGGCTTAATGGCAAGTTTCCCACTCCGAAGTAATCAAAGAGCAATAATTAACATGCGTTTGCTGTCGGAGGAGATACCCCGCTGCATGCTGTGACAAAGCTGGAACGAAAAAATCTGTTCGACTGCAGGCTAAATTTGATTTCCTTTGAGTTCCGTAGCTGTCTGGCTCAGCAGCAAAACCCAGCCACCGACACCAAGCTACTACTTGTGTTTGCCAGGTAACAACTCAAAACATCCTGATTCCACCCCCCTTCTCCTCCAACCGAGCCTTCGACGCCCGAGAGCGGCGCCCGGAGCTGCGCAAGCCCCACACGCAATTCCCCGGCCCCTGCGCTCGCCACTAACCCGCTCTGGCAACGCACCGCGGCTCAGAACCAACTCTCTCTCTTATGCAATTCACGGGGGACTGCATTTTCACTGGCCTCCTTTTAAAGACGCTCGCTTGCCAGTGATTAATGCTGCTTAAAGCGGCTCAAGTTTCACCGCTCAGGCTTGCTCTTGCCAACAGCGCTGGGCCAGGACTCTGAAAAGCTCTAGAAACTGCAGAGATTGTGGCTAACCAAGCAGCCCAGCACGGGTTATCTCTTCCACTTGAAAAGGAAAAGGAGTATTTAGAAGCGAATCCACCTCGCTACGAGCCAGCATCACGTCTCAGAGGAACCCAGGCAGCAGTCAGAGGTATTTCCATGCATTTGGCCATAATTTTCCCCGTTAACAAAAGACACGACATTGAACGTTTCATCTCGATGAACCCAAACCACACGTGCTTTCTCCCAAAAGCTCATGATTCCACGTTTCAGCCCCAGGAACACCTGCTTTCCCGAGGAAGCAACTCCAAACCCAGTGCAAATGTTTGCACAGGCACCCAAACATCTACCCTCAGAGAACAAAAACCCAGAACAATCACTTACAGTTGTCAGACTGGAAATCTGGGACAAATTGTTCGTCATCGGGGACCTGAGCTAAAAAAAAAACAAACAAAAACGTGGGTTTATGGCGTTTTCAGTTCTCAAAAAAACGCTCGCAGAGAGATTTTACATGGCAAAAAGCGGAGGTGAAAACTTGCCTTCAGCTAGCCAGGCCTCTTGGAGCTGGCTGAGATCCTGGAAGAGCTCTGGAACAGAGTGAAAGACTTATGTGCTCCACAGAAGAATAAATAAAACTGCCATAATTTGCAGGATTATTTCTAAAACAACGAACGCGAGGCGAGTGGTCTCACGGGGCCCGGGCCAGCCCTGCCTACCTTCCGAGTCATGGGCCAGGTCAGTCTCCAAAAATTTCCTTTTCCTATCGGACCCCGGCCGGCCTCGGCCCTCCTCTGTGCAGGACTTCTGCAAGGAACAGGGCGACAGCTGCCCGTGAGCGTGGCAGCCCCCAAGGACAAGGGGGGTACTCCCAAGGATGAGGGGTGGGTGCCCCAAGGATGGGGAAGGGGTGCCCCCAAGGTCGGGGAAGAAAGTGTCAACAGGGATCAGGGTGGGCGAACTTACCCCGGGGCCCATGAAGGGAACCTGCTGGTCGTAGAAGCCGTCCATGGTGCGGGGGAAGCGGGCAGTGCCCCCGGCCCGCTCAGCATCGACGCCGGCCCGGGAAGGGGGGTCCCGCCCGGGCTCCGGCAGGTGCGCGGCTGGGGGGTGGAGGGGACGGGGAGGGGGAGGGGTCAGACCCTGGCCCCTGCCACCCCCGGGGCTGGCTCGGTGCGGGTGCGGGACCGCCACGCCTCCCCGGGGAGCCGGCCCGCTCCTGCCTTGGCGGGTCGCAGCCCCCCGGCTCGTGATGTCACCTAATTTCTATAGAAAC